>SJYA01002365.1:1462296-1532736 GCA_006410615.1 Neotragus moschatus | reverse complement strand
TGTAGAATCCTGCTGTTGTCTTGGTTTTCTTGATTATGTTCTGTTCACATGTGACTCAATGAAAAAAGTCACTCAGCATTACACTTACTGTTTAGTAACTTGTTTCTCTCCATCTTAACTTGACATTTTATGAAATCTTCACCCAAACTTCCACCTAACTGTCTGTTGAGTATTTTCATGGTAAGCCTTGAAAATAGATCAGGCAAATAAGCCTAAGTTTAATATATTCCAAATAATGACGTGAGATGTGGATTGAATGAATTGTTGTTACAGTAGATCTTAGCTTTTAAAAAATTTTTGAAATATAGAAAAAATATAGAAAATTGCACAAACGTACGTTAACACACACACACACACACACACACACACAAAATAAAGTCCTTAGTGACTGACAAAGTGACTACTCTTGTAACTAGCCAGCCTCTTTGTACCCCCATTCCCTTAAATACAATCGCTAGAGTTATACATTGATTTAGTCACTTCTTTGTTTTTCTTTGTCGTTTTACCTCTGATGTATCCTTACTAATGATTTTGTATAACCTCTCCTGTCTTTGAACTTTATTATGTAAATTCTGTGAAGCAAACACTATTCTATCCCCTTTTGCTTGTTTATGGCATTCATCATGTTATTGTGAGAAGCTGCAGCTTTTAAAATTTTTGGTGCATTTTATTGCATGATTCAGGTCGGAAAAATCCTCTGGAGTAGGAAATGGCAAACTATTCCAGGATTCTTGCCTGATAAAATCCATGGATAGGGGAGCCTGGCAGGCTGTTTTCCATGGGGTCACAAAAGAGGTGGACATGACTGAGCACACAAGCACGCAGGCATGCAAGATGCCACATTTTAGCCATTTAGTCTGCTTTTGGGAAAATTACTGATGATACTGCTTTAAAAATGTTCTCTGCATGTCTCCTGGGGGCATGTGTGCACCTTATGAAAATATACCTAGGAATGCAACTATTCCATCCTAGATTATGACTGTCTGCAACATTAGTAGATATTGTCCAAATATCTTGGACAATATTAGTAGACATTAGTAGATATTGTTCAGATGTTTTCCAAAGTGGTACTGATTTATATTCCCATCAGCAGTAAAAGAGAGTTCCCGCTGCTTCACATCCTCACCTGTACTGGTGACTGGAATCTTTTCAAGTTTAGCCAATTTTAGTTCTTGCATGAACACATCTAGACTGGGTATATAGTGATACCTTGTGGTTTTAATGATCATTTTCCTGAAGACTGATGAGCACGGGCGCTTTTTCATATGATTATTGACAATTTGGCTATCTTCCTTTTGCAAATGCTATTTAAAGGCCCTTAACCCTTTTCCTATTATGTTAGCTGTCTTCTGTTTATTTTTTTAATTGCTGAGAATTCTTGATTGTGTTTCCAGAATCTTCTCCTGCTTTCTGGCTAGCCTCTTTACCCTTTTAATGTAAATTTTAATGAAGAGAAGCTTTCAGTGTTGATGCAGTCCAGTCTTGCCCTCATTCATTTTATGTTCAGTGCTGTTTAAATTCTTTTAAGAAATGTTTCCCTTTGCTGAGCTGTTGATGTTGTATCACCATATACTGTCTTTTAAAAGCTTTGCTGTTTTAGCTTCCATATTTAAACCATTTAAAAATATAGATAAGTAATTATTCTAGTACAAGAGATTGAAAATTATCTTTAAAAAGTTCTCTTTATCCCATAGCTCTACAGCATCAACTGTCTCAGAATTCAACTACACATGCATTAATAATTCTGTGTCTGGGCTCCCTGTTTCATTCTGTTTCTCTGTTAGTTCATCCTTGTGTCAGTAACGCGTCGTCTTTTCTTAAAATAATTTAATTTATTCATTTATTTTTGGCCATGCTGGGGCTTTGTTGCCGCAGGGGGGTTTCTGTAGTTACAGCAACCTGCGGGTACTCTCTAGTTGTGGTGCACGGGTCTTGTCATTTCCATGGCTTCTCTGATAGTGAAGCATGGACTCTAGGGCTTGCAGGCTTCAGTAGTTGCAGGACATGGGCTCAGCAGTTATGGTTCCCAGTCTCTAGAGCATAGGATCGATAGTTGTGGCTCATGGGCTTAGTTGCTCTGAGGCATGTGGGCTCTTCCTGGACCAGGGATCAAACCCATGACTCCTGCAGTGGCAGTCAGATTCTTTACCACTGAGTCACCAGGAAAGCCCCTGTATTATCCTAATTACTGTAGCTTTATAATAAGATTTGATTATCAATAGAAAATTCCTCCTATCTTGTCATTCTTCTAAAAGAGTATCTTAGTTCTTCCTTTGACATTTTCATATATATTTTAAAATTAGTTTGTTAAGTACTACTAGTACTACTAAGTAAGTAAGTGTTAGTGGCTCAGTCGTGCCCAACTTTTTGTGACCCCATAGACTGTAGCTGACCAGACTCCTCTGTCCATGAGATTTTTCCAGGCAAGGATACTGGAGTGGGTTGCCATTTCCTTCTCCAGGGCATCTTCCCAACTCAGGGATTGAACCCAGGTTTCCTGCACTGCAGGCAGATTCTTTACTACAAGGGAAGCCTAGTTTGTTAACTGCCTGTTGACATTTTATTAGAATTACACTAAATTCATAGAATTGCAAAGTATGTTCTTTACTGATTTGCCTACAACACCTCTAGTGTACATCTATACTCCTGGTATCCCACGTAGTTTAGTATTTGTCTGAAGTTTTGCATCTTTTAATTATTATTATTATTAAATTACAATAAGCAGGAAAGTTTCCCAAGACTTCTACTTTTTAATTTTCGTTCTTGCGTGAACACATCTAGAACTGGATAAGGCACATGTACAGTGATAAGAATTCCCACTTTTACTTGTGGTTATATCTGGAAATAAATGATCCGCTTCTCTTTTCTCAGCTAATTCCTGTTACAGTGTTATTAATATCTCCCATTCAAAGACAGCAAGCAGGGTAGTCACTGATAAAATGAGGTGAACTCAAGCATGAAGAGCTAGAAATAGCTAATGCACTCTGATCCAGGATGGTGGTGGGAAACTGTATATTTGAGTTTTTTGTCTTCGTCAGGCACCTTCTGTGGCTATGGTATACTTGACAAATTATACCTTACAAAAATATTGGTCAAGAAACAGTGCTTTGAGAAGAGGCAGGGTTAATACCTGTGAAAGTATTCAGGAGGATGTATTTTAACATGAACAACTCCATGCCCACAAATTTGATAACCTAGATGAAATGGACCAATTCTTTGAAACACATAATTTGACAAAGTTTACTCAAGGAAAAATACAAAATATAAAGAGGCCTATATCTATTAAAGGAATTGAATCAATAATTAATACCCTTCAAAAACAGAAAGCACCAGGCTCAAATGGGTTTTTGGGTGAATTCTACCAAACGTTTAAGGAAGTAATTACAACGTTCTCTACAGTCTCTTCCAGAAGGTAGAAGCAGAGGGAAAAATACTCTAACTCACTCTATGAGGTCAATATTCCTCTAATACAAACCAAACAAAGATATCACTACAAAAAAAGAAAACTACAGACCATCATGAATATGGATGCAGAATTCCTCAACAAAATATCAGTAAGTCAAATCTAATAATATGTAAAATACTTGTGTATCATAACCAAGTAGATTTATCCCAGATAGGCAAGCCTGGTTCAACATTCAAAAATCAATCAATGTCATCCATCACATCAAATTATGAAAAATTTTATGATCCTATCATAAGAGACATAGAGAAATCATTTGATAAAATATAACTTCCTTCATCACAGAAACTCTTAGCAAACCAGCAATAGAGGGGAATTGCCTCAAAGCATCTATAAAAACAAAACAAAAACCCTGCCACTAACATCATACTTAATAACAAGAGACTAGAGGCCTTATGACTGGGAGCATAGCAAGGCTGTTCGTTCTCACTTATAGTTTTTAGCATTGTACTGGAGATCCTAGCTAATGCAGTTAGACAAGAAGGGGAAACAAAAGGTAGACAGATAGCGAGGGAAGAAACAAACCTATCTTTCTTCTCTGATTACGTGATCCTCTATGTGGAAAATCCTTAATATCAGAAAAAACACTCCTAGAACTCATAATGCACTTATGGCAAGGTGGAAGGGCACAAGGTTAATAATATACAAAGTCAATCACTCTCCTACAAATCAGCAATGAACAAGTATAATTTGAAATTAAAAGCACATTACAGCTGTATTAGCAATCAAAACAAATAAATACTTGCTATAAATCTCACAAAACATATATAAGATTTTTAGGTAGAAAAACTGCAAAACTCTGATAAAGTGATCAAAGTAAAACTAAATACACGGAGAGCTATGCCATTAATTAGATAGAAAAACTCAATGTTGTTAAGAAGTCAGTTTCTCCCAATTTGATCTACAGATTCAAGGTAATTCCAATTAAAATCCCAGCAAGTTACTGATTCTAAAATTTCTATGGGGATGCAGAAGTCCCAGAATTGCCTACTCAATATTGAAGGAGGAAGAACCAGGTGGAGAGCTGACAGTGTCTTAAAGACTTACTGTAAAGCTCTAGTAATGAAGATGGTGTAATATTGGTTAAAGAAAAGATAGATCAATGAAAGAGAAGCTAAATTGGAAATACACTCCCATAAATATAGTGAACTGATCTTACATAAAGGAACAAAGGCATACAGTAATACAAAGATGATCTCTTCAACAAATTGTACCAAAACAACTGGAGATTCATGCACACACACAAAAAAATGAATCTAGATACAACTCTTAGAGGTGTTTCAAAATTTAACTCAAAATAGATCATATACTTAAATGTAAACAAGCACTGAAACAATCTAAATTTGGAGTTTTTATTGTGGATCTTAGTTTTCTAATAGTGATGCAATTATATGTGTCAGTTTTTTTAAGTAATTTGCATTTCTCTGGAGTAATTAAATTTATTTACATAAAAATATTTCTAATACCTTTTTTAATCTTTTCACGTCCTCAAGCTTTTTAGTGATGCTTTTTCTTCAGTTCATCTATTTTATTTATCTTATTTTATCATTCCCTCTAGCTTTTTATTAATTGGTTATATGTTAGTCTCTTAGTGTCTGACTCTTTGCAAACCCATGGACTGTAGCCTATCAGGTTCCTCTGTCCATGGAATTTTCAAGGCAAGAATACTGGAGTGGGTTGCCGTTTCCTGGAGTGGGTAGCTATTCCCTTCTGCAAGGGATCTTCCCAACCCAGGGTTTGAACCCAGGTCTCCCACATTACAGGCAGATTCTTTACCAACTGAGCTACCACGAAAGCCCCAAAATACTGGATTGGGTAGCCTATCCCTTCTCCAAATGACCTTCCCAACCCAGAAATTGAACTGGTGTTTCCTGCATTGCAGGCGTATTCTTTACCAGCTGGGCTCTAAGGGAAGCCCTACTTCATATATATTAAAGCTAATAAAGATATTATTTTTATCACATAGCATCAATATTTAGTTATATTAACATATATCTTATTTTCATTGCTTTTTATTTCTTCCTCTGTTTCTAAGCTTACATTTTCATTGGTTTATATTAGTGTTTTCTTTTTATGGGTCTACTATTTATGAATTGTTTTAATTTTTATTTGCCTGATATATCTCTATTTCACCTTCATATATATTGTTTTGGCAGAGAACTCTGTTTGGCATGTATTTTAAAGAATATTAAATGTCATTTTATTTTTTCCAACTTTCTTTTTTATTCTGTTCAAAAGTTAATGGTTAAAATAATTGTTGCTGATTTGAAGTTAATCCTTTCTTTTCTACCTCTTAAGGTATTTTTCTTCATCTTTAATTCTTTGTTAGTTTACTGTGATGTGTTTAGCTATCGGTGACATTTTATTTTGTGTAGTTTAAGTTGCTACAGTTTTTGAATTTGTAGCTTACTTGGTATTCTTTCACATAATACAATTACCCTTTTCTTCTCTTTTTATTTTGCTCCTATTTTCGAAGTTATAGATCTTCACCTTCTGTATTTCTAGTTACTTACTCTCTTTTTTGATATTTTTCTACTTTTTTTCTCTTTATACTTCATTAAACATAGCTTCTTCCAACTCATTTTCAAGTTTACTGAGTATTTTTGCAGCTGTTGCTATTTTGCTTTTAAAATCATCCATTGAGTTTTTAATTTTATTTTTCATACTTACTGTTTCTGGAATTTTTATGTTATTATTCTTTATGGCTTCTACTTGTCTGTCAGAATGTATGAGCTTTCTTTCTTATCTCTCTGATGATATAAGCCTAGTCACTTGAAAGTCTACTCTGATATTTTGAGGTCACATTAATCTGTTTCAATTGTATCTGGAGAGTTTTAGCCCTACTGACTTGTTGCCCTGTATCCTCATTTTGGTTTATATGGTGAAACAATATTTTTAAATTGGAAAAATAATTAGAGTCCTGGCATGATATTATTTTCCTCCTGAGAGGATTTATATTACCTACTTCCAGGCACCTAATGGCTTTGATGAGACAGGAGTGCCTTGAATCCATTCCGGTCATTTGTGGAGCCAAGCTGCAGTTCCTGTGAGGAGGTTTCACTTGGGGTTCACTGTTACCTCTAAAATTAAGCCTTTTTATGTCTGAACCTAAAGAGGCAGATTTACTTATCTCCCCTCCTTAGTAGGACCTGGACTCCACTCTCATTCTTCCTTATGCTGATGAACTGTATAGAATGATTCTTAAATGACCCTTCAGATTCCATGAAAAAGTGGCCCTAAAGTCAGACTTATCTTCCTGAACCTCTGCCCTCCTCTGTATCTTGGCCTTATCAAGTTTTTACCCTTTTGTTAGCTCTGCATGTGTGCATGGTAAGTTGCTTCAGTCATGTCCAATTCTTTGCGACCCCATGAACTATAGCCTGCCAGGCTCGTCTGTCCATGGGGTTTTCAGGCAAGAATCCTGGAATGGATTGCCATGCCCTCCTCCAGGGGATCTTTCCAACCCAGCTCCTGCATTGCAGGCAGTCTCTTTACCACTGAGCCACCAGAGGAGCCTCCTTCTTAGCTCTACAAAGTTTTAAAATATGTTCTTTTTTAATAACACTTTATTCAGCTTTTCTAGTTGATGTCCATAACAGGATTAATTTGTATTAATCAGTTCATGATAAACAGAAGTGGAAGCCTTGGTCAAGTTCAGTTAACTTACTTGTTAAAAAACTGAATATTGCCCACCCCTGCCCAAAGCATAAAATGCCACTAATGTTTTTAAAAATTTAAAATAAAGTACCTGCAATTTTTAAAAGCATTTTATTTGGCCAAAAATAAAAGATTCAAAATAAAACACAGAATTATTGGTTTAGTTCTAACAGAAATATGATTTTAATTAGCTTGGATATAAAAGTATTGGCTTATCTGGCAAATTTTTGAAAAGGGGTATAAAAAGCTTACTCTTAGTAATGATTACATTTAAAAAGCCAAAATGCCATTGGGATGAGACTTTCCATTGATTCTTGTGCCTTGTATCTTCTTTAGATGTTGACTTGATGCTATGGTAGATAAGCTTTGTCGTTATGGCTGGGAACACAACTTGCAATAGTAAGTTTATATCCTTAAATCTTGCCACCAGAAGAGGGAAAGAGACTTTTCCTGGCCACTATTCCTCCCTGCCACCAATAGCCAATAAGAAGACTCCGAAGAAATGGCTAGCTTAGGTACTATGCTTATCTTTGAATCGTCACTGTCATCCACTTCTCCAGTTTGGCTTAGATCCTATGCTCATCACGGATCCATCACTATGGTCAGTTTCTTTAGAAGGACTTATTCTTAAATGGCAAGCCACTCCAGTGTTCTTGCCTGGAGAATCCCAGGGACGGGGGAGCCTGGTGGGCTGCCGTCTATGGGGTCGCACAGAGTCGGACAGGGTTGAAGCGACTTAGTATGCTTATTGGCTACAGCAGGTGTCAGCCATGTGATTAGGGTCTCTGTGAAGAATGAGGGAGAAGGTCACTTAGGGTTGGTTATAGGAAAACAATGACTCCTTTGTTCTGCCACTTAAAACCTTTTACAAGTAAAAGGTTTGCTTCCCACATCACATTTTACTCTTGCTTCTTTTATACATTTTTCCTTATCACAGTAAACTTGTCAGCCTTTTCTTCAAATCTGCTTTGCCTTTTCATGAATTTATGTTGTTTTCTTGCCTAAAAATACCTTCTGTTACACAACCTATCATTGCCTACCCACTTTTAAAGACACAGTTGAAGGATTACCTCTACATGTATTCTCTCTTTCCCCCTTCACTCACTCACTCACACACACACATACACACACACACAGAGACGCGTATGCTCATCCACTCTGGAGTTTCCTTCAACTCCTCAGGAAATAATCTCTCCTTGCTGAGGCAGCCCCTCTATATCCATCTTGTTACATCAATCCTGCTATGTGTAGTCTATTACATCAAACTCTGATCATCTCCAGTTAGTTGCCATTTCTTATATACTTTGCCACTGTAAAAACAGGCTGTAAACATGTGTTGAATGGGTAAATGAAACTCAACATCCTCCAAGGTTTAGAATTCAACTCATTATGGTAAAGAGTCTCCCTGCAATGCAGGAGACCTGGCTTGGATCCCTGGGTTGGGAAGATACCTGGGAGAAGGGAATGGCTACCCACTCCAGTATTCTTGCTGGAGAATCCCATGGACGGAGGAACCTAGTAGGCTACAGTCCATGGATTCACAAAGACTTGGACATGAGTGAACGACTAACACTTTCCCTTTCTTTCTTTTATTAACAGTCAACATTGAATGGCTCTCTGTTTCTCTGGGAACTAGTTCTAATATATGCCTAAGAACCTCCTCATTTTCCCATCAGTCTAGGGTCAAGAGAGGAACTACTGAGCATGCTCTTTAGCCATTAATTACTTTTATTTATTTTGTTAGCCCTGTAAGAGAACACCATGCTCTCATCTATGCAGTAGTATATATTGTTTGTTGGGTTATTAATTTCAAGAAAGTTGGTTAAATACTGCTTTTATAAAAGAAAATGGGTGAAAAGAGAGTAATAAATGAAATTTTAGAGGGGTTTTTAATTTCCTGTTACTGATATATTTTAACTGAATCATAGTAGATTATTGCTCAAGAAAGACATGTTTTGTGTTATCCCTTTTATAGTTTGTTGGTGCTCCTACATCCCCACCCCCACCTCACCCCACCCACAGTATACCTAGACACTTATTTATGCTTATTATATGTTTGGGGAACTCCTTGGAAAAAAAAAATCAATGTGTCATAGAGAATGAATACACTCTCTCTGCAAAGATACAAAGCATTAGGAATTCCATAATATAATGGGGTCATGTTCCCAGGTCGGGCCTGTGGTAAAGAACCCTCTGACAATGCAGGTCGATGTAAGAGACACTGATTCGATCCCTGCATCAGGAAGATCCCCTGGGGAGGAAATGGCAACCCACTCCAGTCGTCCTGTCTGGAGAATCTCATGGACAGAGGAGCCTGATGGGCTGCAGTCCATAGGGTTGCACAGAGTCAGACAAGACTGAAGCAACTTAGTACAATCTTATGAAATGCCCATCAAAAAGATGAACCCAAGAAAAATATAAACAACCTGAACACCCAGCAAGAAAATGGTGCTCTAGAAACTGTCACATGTCTTGAGAGTAGTGAGTCGGCTGAGGTGCACTGATATTCTATAAAGGTGCAAAGATGGAAGAGTGTCATTCAGGTCATGCTCTAGGGTCATGGTGAAGGGCTCTTCTACAAGGGAGCTGTGTGCTGAAAGCTTCAGTGACAGCAGACATAGCCCCTTGCACATGTCTCTCAAGCAGAGTCCTTTAATCATACCTTAGTTATTTGAGGCTTTCATTTGGATGAGCAATGCATGGATAAAACATAGCTTTATGGATGTTATTGGATGAAAAAATATAATGCAGAATGGAAAAATATTCATCCTAGAGAATTAAATAATATTTATTTATTTGAAGATATTTCACCAAGTGTTAAGTACAATTAGCTTTTTTTCCTGCCCCTTGGGGGAGATAAGATTTTTTTAAGTGGGAAACAATAGGGTAGATGTATTAGTATTTTTTAATTATTGTGTAAAAATTCCTACAAACTCAATGTCTTAAAACAATATCCATCTACTTGTTCATGGTTCTTTGGAACAGAAGTCTGGACATGATATAGCCGAGTTCTCTCCTCAGGGTCTCATGAGTGTGAAATCAGGGTGTAAGATGGGCTGAGATCCTACTAGGAGCTCAGGGTCCTATTCAGAGCTCATGTTCTTGTTGGTGGAATCTGGTTATTTGTAGCTATAAAACTGAGGTCCCTGAGTTCTTGCTGACTGTTGGTTGGGAGTTGATCTCGGCTTCTCAAGAGGTTGCTCTCAAGTCCTTGCCAGATGGCTCTCTCTGTCTTAATAGCCTGAATCAGAGAATCTCCCTCATGTCAAATCTCTCTGACCTTGGGGAAGGCCATGTCCCTTTAAAGGATTTACCTAGTTAGATCTCTCCCTTTTGAAAAAATCAGAGCCAACCGATTGTTAGCATAATCATGAGGATGATAGTCCATCCTATGCACAGTTTATCCACATTCAAAAAGGAGGGAAATCTAGCAGGCAAGTGCCTTAGGAATGGGACTGTTGGAGGCCATCTTAGGATTCTGTTACACAGGATCTCTGTTTTAGGAGGGTGGTTCTGGTGAAGTAGGAATGACAGACAAGACAGGGAAGAGGACAAAACCCATAGGTGTCATCTTTTGTGCCAATCCCAGTCACATGGTGGGAGCTTCCTAGAGCATAGTCTGACTCACCAAGGCAAGAATGAACCTTGTGATTAAGCAAGGGAGTGGGCAGCAGCAGCAGAGGCTCTGTAGATTTATCCCCCTTGACTTTCAGAGGACGTCCAGGTAGTCCTGGGTATGGAAATATCAACTGGAATCAGAGCAGGTACAATAGGAAAGAAGATGGATGAGATATACACACTTTGAGCCTGTGACAGACCGTGGGCAAGGAAAGCAGAGGAAGCAGTAAAGCCTAGTGTGAGGCAGTTCCCATAGACTGCCCCAGCGGTCAGAAGTATACAAGTGCTGGGGTAAGAAGACCCTTAGAAACCTGCAGAGGAGTCTCAGTGCAAAGCACAAACCTGCCCCCACTATGCTGGAAGGTGGAGTCTTAACCACTGCCCTTCCAGGGAAGTTCCCTAATCTTTTTTCTTTTCTTGGATCATCACTGACCTTCATTGATGTTTCTCCACTAAGTAACCTTGTTTTCCAGGGAGATTTCCTGATGAGTTCCTTTCTCCTTCTTCGCCTATGCAATCTCTTGGGCTTTTTTCTCAAAGAAAGGCAATTTATTTACTAGGACTGAATTGCAAAATTTTCCATTTTTATTTCATTTTATGTTCCACCTCTTTATCTTTCACAACCCCCTATAATTCTGACATTGTAAACTGGTATACCATGTACATGGAGGTGTTTAGAAGCAGCTGGGCATTTGCATCCAGAGCTTGAGAGAGAGAGATGAAGGACTGGGAGCTTTCTTTAAAAAACGTAAACCTTCAGCATATTAAAAAGTTTAACATCAGCATTAAAAAGAAATCTCTGACTTTGCTGCATTAGTGAAAGGAAATTGGAATGGAAAGTATCACAGTGTTAGCAAAGTGGTTTTATTTATATCACTCTCATTTGTAGCCCTGTCCCATTTTGAGATTCCAGGAGCCCAGAGAGATAAGTTTACCATAAAAATAAAAAACTACAGCAGCAACCATTGTTTGGGCATCTACTCTGTGCCAGGTCATTTATACATGAGGCAATAATGATGGCATTGTTGTTTAAGCAAGTGGTCTCTGGAACCAGAATGTTGGATCCAAACCTCAGTTTCCAACATAATTATATGATATGAAGATGATACCACTCTAATTGCAGAAAGTGAAGAGGAACTAAAGAAGCTCTTGATGAGGGTGAAAGATGAGAGTGAAAAAGCTGGCTTAAAACTCAGCATTCAAAAAATTAAGAACATGGCATTCAGTCCCATCACTTCATGGAAAATAGAAGGGGAAATAGTGGAAGCAGTGATAGATTTTCTTTTAGGGTGCTCCCAAATCACTGTGGATGGTGACTGAAGCCACAAATTTAAAAGTCGCTTGCTACTTGGAAGGAAAACTATGACAAACCTAGACAGCATATTAAAAAGCAGAGACATCACTTTGCCAACAAAGGTCCATATAGTCAAAACTGAAACTGCAAACCTTTGGCCGCCTGGTGTGAAGAGCTGACTCATTGGAAGAGACCCTGATGCTGGGAAAGATTGAAGGGAAAAGGAGAAGGGAATGACAGAGGATGAGGTTAGGTTAGACAGCATCAATGGATGAATGGACATGAATTTGAGCAAACTCAGAGAGGACAGAGGAGCCCGGCATGCAGCAGCCCATGGGGTCGCAGAGCCAGACACAAACTGGTGACTGAACAGCAAAAACCATAAAGTTACTTACTTAACCTTCTGTGTCTTTGTTATCTGTATGATTAGAATAATAATTGTCTCTGGACTTTTCCTGCAGATGTATAAATTATACTATTCACAGCACTTAGAAGTGTCTTATATGTAGCAGACACTAAATAAATGTTGTTATTTTTAATGCATCATATTTCATCCACATAATTATTTATTGAGGAAGAGGATTTTTCTGTTTATGACTGAGAAAACTAAGATTTAAAGATGTTGGAGTTGCAATTTGAGTTCCACTGTGAGACTCATTATCATGTTCTTTTCACTATTCTGTGATATTCTGAATTTATCCCTTATGTTTGTGTTAAATACTGATGATTGACATTAAAAATGTATTTGTTTTCCTCCTGAATGACTTTTTTGGACTAAATATAATGGACCCCAATCATGAACTATTTAGAATTGATTGACCTAAATAGATACAATCAATAGATAGAATCAGAGAGCTTACCTCTCTACTGGTTCCTTTCTCATGTACATAAAAATGCCTTCATCCCCACCCCACCTATCTCTCTGGCAGATTTGGTACATGACAGGATGAAAGATTTATACTTTATTCTTATTTCCTTATTTTACATTGATATTTGGTGATAGGGAAATTGCATACAATAAACTAGTAGGATACCAAATACAACAGAATCAGTGAATAGTGGACAAAGGGATTAAAATGTCCTCATTTTATTCTTGGTTTTCTCCTGAAAATAAATGATAAATTGTAGTTTGAGAAATTTATATACACTAGATAAAAAAAATTAGCTTCTTCAACAACATTGAAAGTTATTTTTTAGATGTTTTCAATTTACTTCTTGTGGTGTGCAGTTCTAATGAGTTTTATTATATATATACATAGGCTTCTGTAAATACTAGTACAATCAGGATACAGAGTGATTTCATCATTCCAAAAAAGCTCCCTTAAAGGTTATGCTTTAAATGAGTCTTTGGAAAATAATAAATAAAAAGGTTAATCTCAGAAATACAAACAGGAATGTGAAGATAATGAAAAAATAAGATTCACAATCTGAATAAAGTTTCAGTTCTTCTCGTGACTCTGTGTTTAATTATCTGTTTAACTCTGTAAACATCCTCTACTTTTTAAAGCCCCAGTTTCTTTATCTTTAAAATAAGGAGGTTAGGCTAACTGAAACTACTACTCTTACTTGGTTTCAAATTCAGGAATTAAGATTCTGTGTTAAATCACATGAACCCAAACATCTCAGAGAGAATCCTTACTTTAGTTGCTAACTAAATATATTTTTCCATCCCTTTCTTATGATCTGCTTCTGAAATGTAGTCTTTAATCTCATGTTGATATTTATTTCTTCATCTACCCATTGGAAAAATGACTGCAATTATAAAGCGTATAGCATCACATTTCCCTTAATTCCCTCTAGAATGTATGATTTGAATTATGCTGTCAACATTGTGATGGCATTTTGCCATGTTGTCACTTCAGTGTGATATTTTGATGGATAAATTGTAATAATTTTTAGTAGCCAGTCTTCAGCAAGAGAAGATGAATCCTGAGCAATGACAAGCGACAGGAGAAACTCCAGCCATTGTGCTGTTTTCTTTAGTGCATTTCCGGGAAGTTGTGTCCACGTGATCCACGTTGGCAAGGCAGGTAAGGGACAAAGTGTCTGTGCTCTTTCCAGGGTTTTCTATAGGATTTCTGATGTGGCTGACACATTTAACAGTTGATTTAGTCAGTGCAATTTCTGCCTTTCATCTGTGCCCTTTCTTCTGAACTCCAGGAGATACTGCCTGGAAATAAGATACTTAGTACCTGGAATAGCAACAGCTTTTTGTTTATTGCTTCACAGCCTCAATTTTATGAAATTAGTGGGCGTGTTCCCTCATTAAGTCATGAAATTTCGTCTCCCCTGGTGGTCATTGAGCACCCTTTCTGGGTGTGACGATCGGGCTGGATGGTGGCTCCCTGTGGTGAACTTCCCATTGATGTCGGGCAGGTCTTGCTGTGGGGAGGTTGGGAAAGGGTGGGGGGCCCAGGGCAGTGAGTAATGGTGGTCCCCGTCTTTAGATGTTCCTCCTCCCAGCTGCCTCACTGAGAGGATATGACTCAGAAGGAAGGTGAGGCAGGGCAGCTATGAATGTGTGCAAGTTGGAGTGAGTATTTGTCAGCTACGTTCATGTCTCTGCAGCCAGGGATGGGTGCAATCTACTTGTTTTAGTGTCAATTTGTCTTAATTGACAGTGCCTTGTAGGTACAGAGCCTTCTGGTAGGCTAGAAACTCCTGGTACTCAAGGAAAGCCAGAGTAGAATGAATGATAACAAACTAGGAGTAGAAGGGCTCTTTATCAAACACATTTTGGTCAGTTGAGGGGTTATTTTGACCACTGAGTTTAAGGAGGAGTTTCTATTAACAAAGAGTCTTTCTAGAGCTTGGAGGGTTGCAGAAGAAACTGTCTATTTAGAATAGCAAACCCGTGTTAATTGTGGAATCAACCTTGGAGGACACAATCATTTGCAAGCAACTCTAAGGGTCATGACATAATTTCTTAACTGCAGCATTGTGAGGCTGGTGTGTGGGACTAAGCCATTAACTGATGGGTGAATCTAGCCAACTGCCAGCATCTAAATATTGATACTTCTTACATTCTTCATTGATTACTGGATAGCTTTTTGTGTGGTGATTTAAGCATTTTTCTTTGTGATGTGTGACAGACAGATATATTCAGAGACCATGAGCCTCTGGATAGAAATTTTATTTGTGAAAAATTAGTGTTAGTTGCTCAGTCATGTCTGACTCTTTTGTGACCCCATGGACAAGCTCCTCTGTCCGTGGAATCCTCCAGGCAAGAGTACTGGAGCGGGTTGCCATTTCCTTCTCCAGAGGAACTTCCCAATTCAGGGATTGGACCCAGGTCTCCTGTGTTGCAGCAGGATTCTTTACCTTCTGAGCCCCTAGGGATCTATATGTTGTGAACTTTAGATTTCCCAAGGATCTATAGGTATAGCACTTCCAGATACTAAGAGTCTGCTGCAGTGAAATTAGTGTCTGAACTACGGTAACCTATTTGTGATTATGTGAAAGTCACTCAGTGTGTCCAACTTTTTGAGACCTCATGGACTGTATAGTCCATGGAATTCTCCAGGCCAGAGTACTGGAGTGGGTAGCCATTCCCTTCTCCCAGGGATCTTCCAAACCCAAGGATCGAACTCAGGTCTCCCACATTGCAGGTAGATTCTTTACCAGCTGAGCCACCAGGGAAGCCCATGGTTTAACCCACTAAACATTATTAATTCAAAGTAGAGATGACTTTGGTAGTTGAATGTAACAGTTCTTGAGCCCTGTAATCTTGATGCTATTTTATTGTACATCCTATCAGAGAAAAAGGTCTTGCATATATTATGTATATTAATTTGCATAGTATATAAAAGGCAGTATTAACTAATCTGTATATGTCAATTAAGCTTAGATTCAGTTGTATACAATAGAAAAATTATTTAAAAAATAGGGTCTTAAACTAGATGATATTTTATTTTTCTTTCATGTGAAATCTGGAGTTTGACAGTTGAATATTTGGTAGCTCCAAAAGGTCAGTGAAAAAAACTCTCTTCTTCCAGAACTTTTGTCCTCATGAGGGTTTTCTTCATAGTATAAGGTTGCTGCTGGATCTCTAGCCATTATAGTCACATTTTAAGCAGCAGTATTGTGATTACATCACAGTGCCCAAAACTTAGCTGCCAGGAAGACCAGATAATGACAACATTTATTCTAAGTGACACATTGAACTAAAAGTTGGGGGTTTGTAACTAAGTGAGAAAGGATGGATATTGCTGTAGGTAATTAGCAGTCTCTACCCAATGTATATTAAATGTTGTGCAGCATAATTTTTCTCTTAGTTTCTTTATATAGACACTAAATATATTTTTACTTTGCCGACAAAGATCCATCTAGGCAAGGCTATGGTTTTTCCAGTAGTCGCATATGGATGTGAGAGTTGGACTATAAAGAAAGCTGAGCACCGAAGAATTGATTCTTTTGAACGATGGTGTTGGGGAAGATTCTAGAGCATCCCTTGGACTGCAAGGAGATCCAACCAGTCTATCCTAAAAGAAATCAGTCCTGAATATTCATTGGAAGATCTGATGATGAAGCTGAAAATCCAATACTTTGGCCACCTGACTCGAAGAACTGACTCTCTAGAAAAGACCATGATGCTGGGAAAGCTTGGGAAGAGAAGGGGATGGCAGAGGATGAGATGGTTGGGTGGCATCATTGACACAATGGACATGAGTTTGAGTAAGCTCTGGGAGTTGGTGCTGGCCAGGGAAGCCTGGTGTGCTGCAGTCCATGGGGTTGCAAAGAGTCGGATGTGACTGAGCAACTGAACTGATCTGAAATACAAAAAGGTTTCATATTATCTTTCTGTATACAAATGTATCCTCTTAAGCATTTCCCTGGTGGCTCAGACAGTAAAGAATTCGCCTGCAATACAGGAGATCTGGATTCAATCCCAGGGTCAGGAAGATCCCCTGGAGGAGGAAATGGCTACCCACTCCAGTATTCTTGCCTGGAGAATCCCATGGACTAAGGAGGCTGGAGGGCTGCAGTCCATGGGATACCAAAGAGTAGGACACTATTAAGTGACTAAGCATGCGTGGGCCCTCACCCTGAAGGCAGAAACAACATGGATGGTGACCTGCTTTTCAATACATGGTCATTTGGAAGAGAGCCATGAGCAGAAGACAGTATGTGAATGTGGCTAGTTGAGTGGGACTGTTGGTAGCACACCTGTATTTGTAAAGAGTGTGTACAGTCCCGCATGCACTCTAGAGTGGGCTGCCGACCCCAGTCCTTCAATAGGGGCCATCCAGAGGAGAACTGAAGCATTTGATAAGTTTCAGGTTTTGCACATAAACGAAGAAATAAAAGATATTTATTTTATAAGTACTCAAGCAAGGTAAAGTGTTTAATTCCTAGTTATTGTGTGTTTAGATAGCATATTCAAAAGCAGAGACATTACTTTGACAACAAAGGTCTGTCTAGTCAAGGCCATGGTTTTTCCAGTGGTGTGAGAGTTGGACTGTGAAGAAGGCTGAGCACCGAAGAATTGATGTTTTTGAACTGTAGTGTTGGAGAAGACTCTTGAGAGTCCCTTGGACTGCAAGGAGATCCAACCAGTCCATTCTGAAGGAGATCGGCCCAGGGATTTCTTTGGAAGGAATGATGCTGAAGCTGAAACTCCAGTACTTTGGACACCTCATGCGAAGACTTGACTCATTGGAAAAGACTCTGACGCTGGGAGGGGTTGGGGGCGGGAGGAGAAGGGGGTGACAGAGGATGAGATGGCTGGATGGCATCACTGACTCAATGGCCGTGAGTCTGGGTGAACTCCAGGAGTTGGTGATGGACAGGGAGGCCTGGTGTGCTGCGATTCATGGGGTTGCAAAGAGTCGGACACGGCTGAGCAACTGAACTGAACTGAACTGATTGTGTGTTTTATGCTTGTCATTACTTGCTTTTCCTTGGAGCAAACAAAACAAGATCTGAAATATTCTAGATTCTTATTTGTGTATCCCATCATATATTCTGTGGTGGTCCAGAAAAACTTAGGAACAAGGGAATAAGCATCAAGATCCTAGTAAATTTGAGAACTAGTGATCCTGAATCATATTTTTTTTAAGTAGTCTTGCTTTGGTGTATCACCTTCCAATTTGCAAAGGGTTCTGACATTTTTTTTTTCTCAGTTGAGCCTCAAAAATATCCTTAGGGTAGTTTCAACAGTATGAGACTAATATAGAATCAAATAACTTCAAAGTAGGTGATTACATGTTCTAAATTTTTAAGTACCCAAGACATGAAGCAATTTTCCCAGTGCCACACAACTACTAGAAACATACCTGAAAACACACATCTTCTGACACCTGGGGAATATACTTTCCAAGAGTTTATTTCAGTTCAGTCACTCAGTCATGTCTGACTCTTTGCAACCCAATGCATTGCAACATACCAGGATTCCCTGTCCTTCACCACTTGCTCAAACTCATGTCCATAGAGTCGGTGATTCCATCCAACCATCTTGTCCTCTGTTGTCCCCTTCTCCTCCTGCCTTCTATCTTTCCCAGCGTCAGGGTCTTTTCCAATGAGTCAGTTCTTTACATCAGGTGGCTGAAGTAATGGAGTTTCAGCTTCAACATCAGTCCTTTCAATGAATATTCAGGACTAATTTCCTTTAGGATGGACTGGTTGGATCTCTTTGCTGTCCAAAGAACTCTCAAGAGTCTTCTCCAACACCACAGTACAGAAGCATCAATTCTTTGGTGCTCAGCATTTTAAAAACATTTATTTATTTTAATTGGAGTCTAATTACTTTACAATAGTGTAGTGGGGTTTGCCATACATTGACATGAATCAGCCATGGGTGTACATACTCTCACATCCATACATGACTACTGGAAAAAACATAGCTTTTGACTAGATGGACCTTTGTTGGCAAAATAATGTCTCTGCTTTTTAATATACTGCCTAGGTTGGTCATAGCTTTTCTTCCAAGGAGCAAGCGTCTTTTAATCTCGTGGCTACAGTCACCATCTGCAGTGATTTTGGAGCCCAAGAAAAAAAGTCTGTCACTGTTTCCATTGTTTCCCGTCTATTTGCCATGAAGTTATGGGACTGGATGCCATGATATTAGGTTTTGAATGTTGAGTTTTAAGCCAGCTTTTTCACTCTCCTCTTTCACTTTCATCAAGAGGCTCTTTAGTTCTTCACTTTCAGCCATAAGGGTGGGTCATCTGAATATCTGAGGCTATTGATATTTCTCACAGCAATCTTGATTCCAGCTTGTGCTTCATCCAGCCCAGCGTTTCACATGATGTAGTCTGCATAGAAGTTAAATAAGCAGAATCAGAATATACAGCCCTACATATTCCTTTCCAAATTTGGAACAGTCTATTTTTCCATGTCCAGTTCTAACTGTTGCTTCTTGACTTGCATACAGATTTCTCAGGAGGCAGGTCAGGTGGTCTGGTATTCCCATCTCTTTCAGAATTTTCCACAGTTTGTTGTGATCCACACCACCAATAGCTTTGGTATATAGAATCAAATAACTATAGAATCAATTAACTGCTTTATTCTGTCAATAAAGCAGAAATAGATGTTTTTCTGGAACTCTCTTGTTTTTTTCTATGATCCAACAGATGTTGGCAGTTTGATCTCTGGTTCATCTGCCTTTTCTAAATCCAGCTTGAACATCTGGAAGTTCTCAATTCACATACTATTGAAGCCTGTCTTGGAGAATTTTGAGCATTACATTGCTAGCATGTGAGATGAATGCAATTGTGCAGTAGTCTGAGCATTCTTTGGCATTATCTCTTTTTGGGATTGGAATGAAAACAGACCTTTTCCAGTCCTGTGGCCACTGCTGAGTTTTCCAAATTTGCTAGCATACTGAGTGCAGCACTTTCACAGCAGCATCTTTTAGGATTTGAAATAGCTCAACTGGAATTCCATCAGCTCCACTGGCCTTGTTCATAGTATTGCTTCCTAGGCCCACTTGACTTTGCATTGCAGGATGTCTGGCTCTAGGTGAGTGATCACACTATTATCGTTATCTGGGTCATGAAGGTCTTTTTTCTCTAGCTCTGTGTATTCTTGCCATCTCTTCTTAATATCTTCTGCTTCTGTTAGTTCCATACCATTTCATTTTTACTTACCCAGAGATATAAACTTCAAGTGTGAGAGGCATTTACTGTTAACATATGTGTCATTTTATCCTGAGTGTTATTTATTTATCCTTTGTAATTTCGGTAAACGCATAATCTTAACAGTGTTGATTATGTTAGAATTACAACATCTAAAATGGTGGTCACTAACTACTTAGGCTGTTTCAGTTAACTCTACTTGTTCAATCCCACTGGCCACACTTCAGTGCTCAGTAATCAGGTATGGCTAATGACTTCTGTCTCCAACAGTGCATATTATATAGCATTTCCATCTCATAGAAAGTTCTTTTGGACAGTGCTATGGTAGCTGCTGCTGCTGCTAAGTTGCTTTAGTCATGTCTGACTCTGTGCGACCCCATAGACGGCAGTCCACCAGGCTCCTCTGTCCCTGGGATTCTCCAAGCAAGAGTACTGGAATGGGGTTGCCATTTCCTTCTCCAATGCAGGCATGCATGCTAAGTTGCTTCAGTCGTGTCTGACTCTGTGCAACCCTATGGACAGCAGCCCTCCCGGCTCCTCTGTCCACATGATTCTCCAATCAAGAATACTGGAGTGGGTTGCCATTTAGGCTATCATATTCTATACTGCTAGGTGAATTGTGATTAAATTCTTGTTTCGGCTGGTGCATTGGGGTGGCAGGAACAAACTAACAGTATCAAATGGTTTAGAAAATAGTTGACTCTTCAAGAAATATTTTTCCTATTCAAGAGAAAATGAGTATGTATAAAATTAGGATAATAAATGCAACTAAGCAGATAAATTTTTTTTTTCAGGAAGCCGTCAGCACAATGGATATTTATAGATGGTACCCTAGATAAGCTTTTTTTGGGGATCATATTTTTTATCACTGATAAAGCATTTTGAGGACAGTGTTCATTTCAGATCCCTGTCAGTGAAGTTTTAAACACTTTGAGTTAATATGCTACCAAACAATGTGAAGTTGAGCAGGTTAATCTCTCAGAAAAGGAGGAAAGAGACATAAATACCTAGAGAAGAACAGGAGAGAAAGCTGAGTTCTGTCTTTTAGGATAAAAACATACATTTATTTACGTACATGTAATCATATGCTCACAGGCCTTCATTTTGATTGAGCTGAAACCTTCAGATTCATTTCTGTGACTTTTACATGGCAATATTGGGCCTCTGACCCAATATTAGGATGCTGAATTGAATTAGCCTTGTACCAGTTATTAGGCAGCTTCTGTGATCTCTAGCTTCTACACAGCCTCACAGCCTTAAGGTGAATTACATTAAGACATCGGAAAATTGTTGGAAGCATTAAGGAGGGAATCCAGTTGAGAGGCAAACCACAGGAAAAAACAGAGAGGAATGAAATATTAAGTAAGCATGAATTCAGAGTAAGAAAACCTCAACATAGAGCGAGAAAAGACATTTCACAAAGCAAGATTTGAACTTCCCTTGAAGCATAGGAGATTTTAAGAGAGAGAAAGAAAGGTAGGCTCTTCTGGATCAGTTATGAGGAGTCATGGAGATGTATGTGAACGTGCTTGCATTTTGGTAAGGGTGGAGGTTAGGAACAGACCCTGGCAAGGCCAGATGGGGTCTCAAAGTGTGAGCTTAATTAGTGATGATAGCATTGACTAGAAAGGTAGGATAGAGCTTGAGAGCTTGAGAACAAGTGGATTGGCTGTGGATGCTGCTGTCAAAAGCAGCTTCTGCTGATTTTTTTTTTCAATGCACTCCAGTTTTATTTTTTTATAATTGGAGTATAATTGCTTTACAGTCTTGTGTTGATTTCTGCTGTGTAACAATGCAAATCAGTCATAATTATATATATATATCCCCTCCCTCCCTGTGTTATATAGCAATATCCCACTAGTTGTCTATTTTACACATGGTAGTGGGCTTCCCCAGCAGCTCAGCAGTAAAGAATCTCCCTGCAAAGCAGGAATTGCAGATCCCTGGGTTGAGAAGGTCCCCTGGATGAGGCCATGCAACCCACTCCAGTATTATTGCCTGGAGAATCCCATGGACAGAGGAGCCTGGCGGGCTACAGTCCATGGGGTCACAAAGAGTCAGATAAGACTGCAGCGACTTAGCACACAGCATGCACACGGGTATATATATCGCCATGTACACTGAGTCTTATCAACGTTACCCTCTCAGTTTGTCCCACCCTCAGCTTACCCCGCTGTACCCACAAGTCTCTTCTCCACATCTGTGTCTCATTCCTTCCCTGCAGGCTGATTCATGATTGGAGAGGGACATGACCAAACTGGTCTTTCAGGACAGTGAGTTTTGAAAGGTGTTGTTCAAGGTGGACCAGACGGGGAGCAATGATGAAGACCAGAGGTTACGACTGTAACACAGGAAGTCTGTAAATATTTTTTGAGCACCTATCTTTCAGGCATTGTTATAGACACAAGGGATACAATAGAGACAAACCAGAGACTGATTTTGAGAGAAATGGGTGGAAGATTTCAAGGTAGCAAGAAAGGAAAGGGGCTTCCCAGGTAGCTCAGTGGATAAATAATCTGCCTGCAGTGCAGGAGACGAGGATTCGATCCCTAGATCCAAAAGACCCCCTGGAGGAGGGCATGGCAACCCACTCCACTATTCTTGCCTGGAGAATCCCATGGACAGAGGAGCCTGGTGGCCTACAGTCCATGGGGTCGCAAAGAACCAGACAAGACTGAGCAACTGAGCTTACATGCAAGAAAGCAAAGAACAGTTCTAAGCTTTATAAATCCTTCATATGTTGGCAACACAAAAGATGATTTGTTTTTTGACCACTTATATCATGTTTGTTTGTCATCCCTTGTTTTCTCCAAACTCATTATAATGTTGAAGGCGTGGTATTTCTGTGGCAGTGAGTAGAATAACTTCTTCTATTGGCTTTCACCTAATGCAAGATGGCCAATGAAGAGAAGAAGTCCTGGTAATTCTGGAAGCAAACTCCAAAAGGAAATCTCTACCTTTATTAACCTAGTTAGCATATTCAAAAGCAGAGACATTACTTTGCTGACTAAGGTCCCTTTAGTCAAGGCTATGGTTTTTCCAGTGGTCATGTATGGATGTAAGAGTTGGACTGTGAAGAAGGCTGAGCACCAAAGAATTGATGCTTTTGAACTGTGGTGTTGGAGAAGACTCTTGAGAGTCCCTTGGACTGCAAGGAGATCCAATCAGTCCATTCTAAAGGAGATCAGTCCTGGGTGTTCTTTGGAAGGAATGATGCTAAAGCTGAAACTCCAGTACTTTGGCCACCTCATGCGAAGAGTTGACTCATTGGAAAAGACTCTGATGCTGGGAGGGATTGGGGGCAAGAGGAGAAGGGGACGGCAGAGGATGAGATGGTTGGATGGCATCACTGACTCGATGGGCGTGAGTCTGAGTGAACTCCGAGAGTTGGTGATGGACAGGGAGGCCTGGTGTGCTGCGATTCATGGGGTTGCAGGAGTCCTACACGACTGAGCGACTGAACTAAGCTGAACTGAGTGGAGGGCCCAGTCACTACAGCTGTTTATAATTAGAAAGCATCAGGCCCTAGGTGATTCATTTATTCATCCTCAAACAAAACAAAACATCCCACAAAGCCTCTTAAATGCTTCCCTGTGCCCTGAAGCTGTGGCAGTAAATAGGTAATGGAAAATTGTTGGGGGGATTCCCTGGGATACATAGAACCCTGTTCCATGCTGATGTCTGGCCATGCTTCATGGTGTCCTTGTCCATAGAGGGGGCTGTGACCAGTTGCACCTTAGAAATATAACCACCCATATTGAAACACAGATTATCAAATATTTAAAAACTGAGGACAAAAATAGAAGAGTCTTTCCTTCCCTTCATCCCAAACAGGATATATGACTTGAAACCTCCTAATGGCAAAAGCTAATGTATTTTCTTTAAAAAATGTATGACTTCTTTATAAATTTGTCTTCTCTATATTTATTCCGTGGAACAAAGCTGATATCACGTGTCAAAAATAAGCAAGTCTGTGCACAGAGGTTTCGCATATTATTAGTTTTTAACTTCTTTTGTACCTGGACATCTGAAAAAACAACTTCAGAGTTCTCTAGTTTTTATTTTGCATCAGAGTCACAGACCAGAATCCAGTGTACACTCTCTAGAGACCAAGAAATTTCACTACCAGACCAATATTAGTGTCAAGCTTTGTATCCACCAGGACTGAAACACTCTGAACATGTGAAGCTACATCATACACATAAACACATAGATGACAATTTATAAAAGCTTTGTATTAATTTATCCAAGTAGAGAGCGCTTAGAGTATGTAGCAACAAAAAAATAGCCTTTACTGTGGTTTTTTTATGTTCACATATTCTCAATTTTGTGGCTAATTTTATGTTTAAATAAAATGCTTATCTGCATTCTATATATTTCCATAATATTCAACAAAAAAGGGAATGATTAAATAAATTGTTGGATATTTATAAGATGGAATTTACACAGCATTAAAGTTTGTGTTTTTATCTTTTGTTGTTGTTTTTATTCTTTATTTTTATTTAAGGGCATAAGGGATATACTCATGCCAAAATATTGAGTAAAAAATGTGAGAGTATATGATATTTTCATTGTAATCCCATATGTATAAGAAGAAAAAAGAATATTGCAAAATATAAGGAGTTAATAATCTTGTTAAAATGTTCTATGTAGTTTATTTTTTATACTTATTCATTTGTTTATAGTTTTAGACTTTCCAATTCTACATCAAGGGTACAGTCTTTTAGAATAAGGAAAAAAAAGCAAAATTATAATTTGAAAATGTTTTTAGTTCTTTTTCTTTCTCTTTTAAAGAATTTACCTCTGATTTTCAGTTAAAAGTCTTCACCATGTACCACAGATAGTTGATGTTGTCATTTTCAGCTCTTCTCATTTTATAATCTGATCTGAATTCAGAGTTAACTGATTTCAGTATTCTTTCTCTAATGAAATGCTCATTTTGCCAGCAGCTTCCTCGTGGAATTTTAGCACTTTCAAGGCCAGAATATTGCATGTGAAAAGACTGAAAAATACCTTTAGATAAACAATCTTGAGATCCAAAATATCTGACAATATGTATTTGAACAGCTAGCTGTGTTGCAATCTGATATTTTTAAATTGTTTAGTTCTTCTTGATGCAGTAAGTTTGTCTCAGTCTCTCTCTCTTTTTATTAAAATAGTACTCATTTCCAGAACAAATTTACTGCGGAGTTAGAGGCATTTTTTTTTTTTTTTTTCCAAACTACGTTCTGTTAAAGGGAGTAAGCTCCTAGCTTGGTGATACTTTAGTTACTGTTGCCTGTTACACTTCTAGGTGTTCCAGGAAAAGGCATGGTAGACTTAAAGATAGATAGTAGCCTTAAAGATAGATGGTAGATATTTTATCCCAGTGAATACAAATTGTAGTGAGTTACCACTGATTTGTAAATGACACTTACCATGATATTCATTGAGTCTCCCCAAAGGAAGATGCTTTCAGATAAAGGGGGTTTACCATGGCACAAGTCTGCTTTTGAAACCTGCTGACAGTCACCTTCCAGAATTGAATCCTGTGTCAGAGGGGATTATTTAGTTTTTAGAATAAAGGGGAGTTCTGAGTGGCTCAAGGAATCAGTCAAGTAAAAAATTACCTAGGTCCTTGTTATATAAAGGGCTTCCCAGGTGGTGCTAGTGATAAAGAACCCACCTGCTAATGCAGGAGATATAATAGACTCGGGTTTGATCCTGGGTCAGGAAGATCCCAAGAAGGGCATGGCAGTACATTCCAGTATTCTTGTCTGGAGAATCCCATGACAGAGGAGCCTGGTGGGCTACAGTCTACAGGGTCACAAAGAGTCAGACATAACTGAAGCAACTTAGCATGCACACGTGTCTAAATTTGCACATTTACCTCAACTATTTTTTCTTTGGATATTATTTGAAAAGCCTATAAAAGTTATTGTGAAATGTTTAAGAACTGATATTAGCCATGTCTAAGCCCCAAATCCAGTAGATGTTGGCACCATTGACTTACATAATTTTCTACCTGTGGAATCATGGAATCTGCAGGGTATGTTAAAACCCTGGGAATTAAAGTATATATAAGGAAGCAGAAAAGTCCACAAGTTCTGGTATAAGACAGTCCTTGAATTGGAGTCCTGATCAGATGGGAAAAGTAGAACAAGAAATTTATTCTTCCTGGTGTCCTGTACATGTTGATGTTGTAAGAGTCGGATGACATGATGTAATTCTTCCAGCTCAGTACTCAGGTTCATCATAATAGAAGCTTTTGATGAAAGAACAGTGGCTCTGGAGCCCAGGCAATAAAAGATGTTTGTTTGAGAGTGACTGAGTTGACATTAATTTTGGAGGGCAGAACAAAAAAGCAGAAAATCATGCCCTTTAATCTGTGCAATGTGAAACCTGTAGGGATATGAGAGTGGATCTTGATGGTATAAAGTCCTATTTTATGCCAAACAGCTGACAGGGGCAAGCTTGCTGCTTTAGCTGGTAGCAGAGAGGTCATTTGCTCAAGATTGTGGTGGTTTTAAAACCTGCAGAGTCTTTAAAACTTGGTGCCTTGGATAAATCCCAATTGGCTTTATTGTAGTTACTAGACTACAGTGTGTAAAGAACTGTGGAGGGAAAAAATAATTTAAGTTTTTGTTATAATTTTCCTTCATTGTATAAGAAACCAAACTTATTGGCTTAAAGCAAAACATGGTTCATTTTCATGGTTGTAATTCTGTGGGTTGCCTAGGTAGTATTTCTGCTGGTCTTTCCTGGGCTTAGTCATTTAGGGTTGTAGGTTGGGGGAGGTGGCTGGCCTCTGCTTGGGGGGATTGATCTTGCTGCTGGAGTTTTCATTCTGAGCTTCTTCATATACATGTGATCTCAGTGCATGGTTCTAAAAGGACAAAGGATTGACATATAAACACTATCATGTGTGAAATAGATAGCTAGTGGCAAGCTGCTATATAACACAGGATGCCCAGCCTGGCACTCTGTTATGACCCAGAGGACTGTAATGGGAGGAGAGGAGGGCAGCTCAAAAGAGAGGTGATATGGTATAATTATGGTTGATTCATGTTGTTGTACAGCAGAAACCAACACAACACTGCAAAGCAATTTTCCCCCAACTGAAAAATAAGTTTAAAAAATTAAAAAAAAAAAAAGAATGAATTGCTTATCCTCTAAAGGAATAAAACATAGAAGGGGAAAGGAAAAAGCTGCTGTTATTGAATTTAGGTTTTGCTGCTTGCCACTCGAAAAGTCAATACTCCAAGACAAGTATTGGTGGGAATGGAAAGGTTGCTTTGTTCAGGAAGTGGCAACCTGGGGAGAAGGCGGACTCATGTCCAAGAACCAACTCCAGAGATTCTGCTTGGCCATCAAAGTTTTTAAAGTGGTAACAGGGGAGAAATCTCAATTATTGAGATAGAGGGTCAGAGTCGTCACCATCCTCCACTGTGTGCAGGCTTGTTTGCGGACTTGTCGACTTCTTGTGATCGTTCTTTAGATTCTGTCTTGTTCACCCAGCTGGTTTGGGAGATTACTGAAGGGGAAGCTTGGGAGAAGATCTGGCCATTGTTAGATACTTATGCTTCATTTCTACTTCTTTGGTCTAAAGAATTTAATCTACAGGTTAGGCAAGGTATTGTATGATCAAAAGATTTGAAAGGTGTGCTTGGGCTGGAGATGAATCGAGCATGGGGGATCCTGGTTTAAAAGCAAGGTACAGTATAGCTTTGGTGAAGGGACAAGAACCAGGGATCTCCTGCAGAGAACTGCTGCCTGTACTGAGCTGCCTGAAAAAAGCTGCTTACACTGCCAAGTCTCTAGGTATCACAAAACATCATTTCCTCCACATACTATTGTTGGTCAAGGTAAATCACAAAATCAGTTCAAGTTTGAGGTGAGGGAAAATAAACTCTACCTTAGAATAAGTGGCAGAATCACATGGCCAATAATCATTCTTGGAAATGGCCATCTTTGGGAGAAAAAAAAAATCTATTTCAGTATTTCATAAGGAGAAAGGGTGGATTTATGACAAAGAAAGTGATGCTATATGACCAGTAGAGGGGAACCTGCTAATGTGAAGAGTGAAAGGAAAGAGGCCCCTGGAATGACTGTCTGATGGCTTGCACACTGCCGGGTTGATTCTTTACAATGGCTAGGATGACTGTATGTCCAGATTTATTTAAGACAGTGAAAATAAAACAAGAGTTCTCCCTTCCCTCTCAAAATATCCAACTTTGGTTAATGCATTTGACGTTCTCATTAAGTATAGTTCAATGGTATACATGTTGTATCTTGAGATTTCATCATGCCATAATAAAAAGCATTTTGACTAACCTCTGACATTTCTGCCCTACAATTGATACTTTGCCACAAGAATGTATCTTAAGAAGGGAGATTAGAAAAGAGTTCACCATCTCAGGGACTTCTGTCCCTGATATATTAGTTTGTAGCTATGGAAACTGTTAGCAAGAGCATGCTATTGAGTGAGACTTTGTTGGAGCTGCCTAGGGACTAACTTCATCCAAGAGAGAGAATCAGAAAGAAATAGGCAGAGGGCAGAGGTGACACCAAGACAGGAAAGACTTAGTATCTATCTCCCTGTCACTGAAAATCTGGGGATATGCCAAACCTCACATACTCCTAAAGTGCAGGTTCCAGTAGTGATTGCAAAAATATATCTAAATGGGCACTTTACTTAAAGGAAAACACATATAAAACAAAATATGACACCAGCAACAAAAACATAGGAAAGTCATTATACCTAAGGGTCAAACAAATCAAAGTGAAGCAGTCTTACCAGAATACTAATATCTAAGTATTTGATATGACATATGTAATTAGTCAAGCTTCCCCAGTGGCTCAAGTGGTAAAGAATCTTTCTGCCAATGTAGGAAATGGGGTTTCTATTTCTGGGTCAGGAAGTTCCCCTGGAAAAGGAAACGGCAACCCCCTCTAGTATTCTTGCCTGAGAAATCCCATGGACAGAGGAGCCTGGTGCACTGCAGTCCATGAAGTTGCAAAAGAGTTTAGATGACTTAGCTACTAAACAACAAAATGTAATCAGTCAATGCTGCTGCTGCTGCTAAGTCGCTTCAGTCGTGTGCGACTCTATGCGACCCCATAGATGGCAGCCCACCAGGCTCCGCCATCCCTGGGATTCTCCAGGCAAGAATCAGTCAATGTAAAGCAATAATAAAGTGCCCCAAATTCTGAAGTCAGATGGACTGGCCTCAAATCTAGCTCTGTTTCTGACTTCTTATGTGACTATGGGCAAATAACTTTCTCTCCATGTTGTAGTTTTCTCATCTGATTAAATAATGATATCTACTTTCTAGGGTTTTTGTGAGACAAAGAAATTAATAGAAATAAGGCACTTATAATAATAACAGGTACAGAATAAACATTTGAAAAATATTAGCTATTATTTTATTGCTATTGGCATTGGAAACCGATACAAACCTTTTAAAAGGTGGAGCAGCAATGCGTGTCAAACACCATAAAAATGTTCTTCACTTTGTCCCAGGAACACATTTCTAAAAATTTACCTCATGAAATAACCCAACAGAAGGAACAAGATCTATACTCATGGGAGCATTACTTCCTTGTCATAGCAACTGCTTTACTTTCCAACATTATTTAGAATGTTTGAAGTAATTGGGTTAATTTATATTTTTCTCCTTAATGTTACAGATTAGAACACTGGATGTGAACTTCGGGGAAATCCTAAATGCACAGCCATCAGTGACTAGTTAAATGTATTATTGTGATTCATCCATAAAGCACATACTGTGTAGTTGTTAAAAAGAATGAGAAAAAGCAAAACTAAAGATCTTTCTTTCTAATATCAGTCTTCAATAAAGTGAACCAAGGCTCTTTGGAAAAATGGTTGCATCTAAGGCATACATAAAACGGGCCTAGAATGTCTTGTTCTTCCGGAAATCAAGAAAGAGCTAGCAATACCAACACATAGCAGTAACAAGAACAACTCCCCGCCCCATACACAAGCACATAATGCTGAGAATCTATCGAAGGGGCCAACAGAAAGAACTTTCAGTGGCTGAAGCTGGAATAATTTGAACGACAAAATAAAACAGCGCTGGGTTACAACTCAAACAATAAAATAAGCATTCATGAATCCATACAGATAGGAAGAAATAATTGAGTAAATACATAGGGGAGAGTAGATAAATCTTTCTTGTAGTGGAATTACAAATGATTTACGTAGATACTCTGCCTTCAAAAAGGTGGCATGCATCTCTCACGTCTTCAGGATGGTCAGCACACCGTGACTTTCTTCCCAAAAATCACTGCAGGGAATGGAGGAAAGAAGAGTAACTTTACAGTCGAGAAACCTGACAAAAAGGTGCCCTATCCAGAGATCAAGGTCAACATCAACAGTCATGTCATGCTGATAACATGTGTCCTTGATGTGCTGTGGTGAAAACGGCTTTTCACCTTGTGGACTTCCTCTCAATCCCAGTCTAATCATGTGGAAAACAGCTGGGACAAATTCTAGTTGAGAAACACTCTGCAAAGCAGCTGGCCAGCCTTCCCTGAAAGAGCTCACCGAAAGCTGGGAAAGTCTGAGACAGTGTCTTAGGCAAGAGGATCCTAAGGGGACAGGATGCCTAAATGGAGTAAAAGTGTCTTGGATGAGATTCTGGTTAAGAATTAAGGAAGACATTAGGGAAAATCTAAAGAAGTCTGAATAAAATATACACTTTTGATAATAGTGGGTTGGCTAAAAAGTTCATTCCAGTTTTTCCAGTAAGCCCAAATAAACAAACCCAAACAAACTTTTTGGCCAATCCAATATCAATCAATCAATATTGGTTCGTTAATAATAAACACATATGCTGTCTGAATGTAAAATGTTAATGAGAGTGGAAACTGGGGGGGAGGTGGATCCATGGGAATTCTCTTATCTTAGTAATTTGTCTATATATATATGAAAGTGTTAAAAAATAATTTATCTTTAAAAAGCTTTTTAGAAACAAAACAAGATTTATTTTCTTTTTGTTCATTCTCTCTACCTGTCAGAATAGGAGAGTATGTGCTAAGTTGCTTCCATCGTGTCCCGCCGGGGTCCAGCCCCCGCAGGATCCAGGGAAACCCGAAGGAGAAACGGCATCGGCTATTGCGATTGATTTAGAGAGAGAGATAAGGAAAGAATGTTGATGATAAGAAAATAGAGGAGAGAAAGAGGCTGATATTCCTTGGTTTACATAGAAAACCAATAAAACTTTGAGGCAAGAAGTTTGCCCTGTTCACGGAGGCTCCAGGTGCCCTCCTGGTCTCCCAAGGGAGTGAAGACTCAAAACGTCTTCCCGTTCAGGTCTTAGAAACCCAGGCAGATAAGTGAACGTAGGGAGCATCTATGCTCCAAGGGATCAGCCNCTTTGAGGCAAGAAGTTTGCCCTGTTCACGGAGGCTCCAGGTGCCCTCCTGGTCTCCCAAGGGAGTGAAGACTCAAAACGTCTTCCCGTTCAGGTCTTAGAAACCCAGGCAGATAAGTGAACGTAGGGAGCATCTATGCTCCAAGGGATCAGCCTGAAAAATAGAGGGAGAGGGAGAGAGAGAGAAAAAGAAAGATAGAAGAAAAACACGGGGTGACCAAGCTGCTTTGGTGAGCAAGGCCCAAAAGCTTTATTTTTCAAAAGGTACTTTTATACCTTGCCTTATACATAGAGGGAANTACTATCATGTAAGAAATGAATTGTCAGTCAGTGTTTGATACAGGATGCTTGGGACTGGTGCATGGGGATGATCCAGAGAGTTGATATGGGGTGAGAGGTTGGGGGAGTTCAAGATTGGGAACACATGTACACCTGAGATGGAAAAAAAATAAAATAAAAAAACTGAAAAAAAAATCATGTACCATTTTTTTCAATACCATCTTTTCCCAACAGGTACCAGTTTGAGCTGTGATCAGCTTCTTAAGGCCCCCAGTGGTGTCATCAGTATTGATTTAATGCAGACTTTCTTCCCCAGTCACTGCCAACAACCATGATCATCCTGACTGGGGCTCAAATTGCCTGGAACCTGCTGATGCCACAATCTCCTTGCTTGAGTGCAGAGATCAGGCCCTATTTTCTATACTTTAATGCTCTGGAACTTGGGGACCTCACAGACCCAGGGAGAGAATACTCCTCCAAAGGCTACCTAATTCCTACATTTGTCTACTGAGCATGCCTTTAATGTGCAAACCAATCAATCCTAAGTCTATACCCTCAACCATCTCTTATCTAACTCTCACACTAAACCAGTATCTCCCCTGCTCTAAATCATCCCAGGGCCAGATATCAGGCAACTAGAGACCAAGTCTATAGTCCAGAGCCCACTAGAATTATTTAAATTAGTCAATCTCAAACTATTTACCCTGCTCTGCCTTGTCTTTTTTTTTCCTTTTATGATTGGTGATGATGAGTATCACTAATTATTTTGCTGAAATGAGGGCAAGAATATTAACTTTATGAAAAAAGTATGTGTTATTGATGTAACTGTGTCCCTCCTGAAAGTCATTTGTTGAAGTTCTGACCCCCATTGCTTCATCATATGATCTTACTTGAAAGTAGAGTCCTTGCAGATGTAATTAAGCTGAAGTCACACTGGAGTAGGGTGGATCACTAATCCAACAGGACTGATGATCTTCTAAAAGGGGGAAATTTGGACAAAGAGCCACTCACACAGGGAGAACACCATTTGAATATTGGAGTTATATTGTCACAGGCCAAGGAACTACTGGGAGCTGGGAGAAAAACCTGGGACAGATCCTTTCCTAGAACCATCATCAAGAGCATAGTCCTGCCAACACATTGATCATGGACCTCCAGAACCGTGGTACAATAAATTTCTAATGTTTAATTCACAACTTTTGTTGTACTTTGTTATGGCAGTCCTAGCAAGCTAACAAATCATGCAATAATTTATGCAGGAGAAGAAGGGGTGACAGAGGGTGAGATGATTGAATGGCATCACTGACACAATGGACATGAGTCTGGGAGATAGTGAAGGACAGGAGCCGGGGTCCAGCCCCCACAGGATCCAGGGAAACCCTAAGGAGAAACGGCGTCGGCTATTGATTTAGAGAAAGATAAGGACAGAATGTTGAAGATAAGAAAATAGAGGAGAGAAAGAGGCTGATATGCCTTGGTTTACATAGAAAACCAATAAAACTTTGAGACAAGAATTTTGCCCTGTTCACGGAGGCCACAGGTGCCCTCCCGGTCTCCCAAGGGAGTGAAGATGCAGAACGTCTTCCTGTTCAGGTCTTAGAAACCCAGGCAGATAAGTGAATGCAGGGAGCCTCTATGCTCCAAGGGATCAGCCTGAAAAAGAGAGAGAGAGAGAGAGAGAGAGAGAGGGAGAGGGAGAGAGAAAGATAGAAGATAAAACACGGGGTGACCAAGCTGCTTCAGTGAGCGAGGCCCAAAAGCTTTGTTTTTCAAAAGGTGCTTATATACTTTTTTTGTACATAGAGGGAAATAAAAGATGCAAGGTCATACAGAGTCAGCCCAGACATTCCAGCAGTTTTGCCCTTATTGAAACCAGGATTTTTCTGCATACCTTTTCCACAAAGGATGTTGTGTACCGTATCTTCTGGCCTTGGAGGCCTGTGAACATTTTATGACCCTCTTTTGATAAAGGCTGTTCAGCCAGAAAACTTATTTTCCCTCAAAGTGTTTTTTCTTTATACTTTTAATCTATGTCAGCTTCAGAAAATGCCAAACAGAGTTACGTTTTTCACAGAGCAAAGGTACAGTGAGTTACAAGAAAGAACCAATTAGCTCAAAAGTCTGATATGGTTAAATTCAAGGCTACACTTGTTTTCCTTACATTCTCACTATGTTAACTAATACATTCCTAGGTGCACAGTGGATAAGAGATATGGGAACTTAGCAACAAGCATTGGCCCAATAATGAAATCCTACGTCAGCACTACTCTAATAACTTTTAACTCTTTGAAAGGCTCTATGTTTTAGGATTTCCATGCCTCTCACAGTTGGTGAAAGTCATGAAATAGCAAAACAGACAGATTCTGGTTTGGGGAGTAGATGCTCGAGAAAGCCTAGGGAGCCCCTTGAGTTCTAAAGCCTTGCTTAACAACCTTGTCATGGGTGGGATCTCCCGTTGTGGCCCCCAGCAGACAGGGAAGCCTGGTGTGCTGCAGTCCATGGGGTCGCAAAGAGTCAGACACTACTTAGTGACTGAACAATAATTTATGGGTTATATATATCTTTTTTGTTACTAGTCCAGACATTGCCAATCCATTGACAAAATATACAAACGTACAGTAATACTTAAATTCAATCATTTTTTCTATTTTGATGATATTCAGTCATATAAAACCATAAATTTAAACAATTTTTAAGTTTGTTGCTCTAAAAGTATTTTTTGGCAAGATAGGAAGATAGAATATTGTAGTATTAACCCTTACACTTAGGTCTTTGATCCATTTGGAGTCCTTTTTTGGTGTATGATATGGCTTCATTTTTCTGCATGTGCATTTAGGTTTTCTATCATCATTTTTTTAAAAGTTTATTATATCCCCAGTAAATTGTGGTGGCACCTTATCAAGTATCAATTGCCCATAAATACATGGGTATATTTCTGGACTTGCAATTCTATCTATATCCTTATGCCAGTACCACCGTCTTTGACTACTGTAGCTTTTCAGTAACTTTTGAAATTGGGAAATATGAGTCCTCCAACTTTGTTGGTGGATTCTTTAACTCTGAGCCACCATGGATTCCCTTTCAGTGGTTCTGGGACCAAATGCAAAGCAATCAATTTAGACCTGTACCTCATGCCTTACACAAATATCAACTCAAAATAGATCATAGACTTAAATGTAAGAACTAAAACAATACATTTGTCAGAAGAAAACCCAAGAGTAAATTTTCATGATTGTAAGTTAGGCAAAAGTTTCTCAGATACAATAACATAAATGCATAAATGATTAAAGAAAAATATTTTAAATTTAACTTTATCAAAATTAAACATATTTTGCTTCAAAAGTTTTTTATTTTCATTAAGAAAGTGACAAAATAAGCATATTATGTTGCTGATAAGAGACTTATCTTCAAAGTATACAAAGAACTAAAAAATAAAAAGACAAACCAACTCTAAAATGGGCAAAGAATTTGAACTGACATTTCTCCAAAGAAATGTTCAACATCACTAGCATCAAAAAAATGCAAACCCTAACCACAAAAACTGTTTACAAATAGCTCATACAGCTCAATATTTTAAAAGAAACAAAAAAAAAAAAACCAATAAAAAATGGGCAAAATGTCCAAACAGACATTTTTTCCAAACAAGGCACACAGATGGCCAATAGGCATAGGAAAAGACACTCAACATTGCTAATTATTAGAGAAATAAAAATCAAAACTACAATGAGGTATCACCTCACACCAGTCAGAATGGCTATCATCAAAAAAATCTACAAATAATAAATGCTGAAGAAGATGGGTAGAAAAGGGAACCGTCCTACACTGTTAGTGGAAATGTAAATTGGTACAGCCACTCTGAAGGACAATTTTCAGGTTCTTTAAAAAAACTAAAACTAGAGTTACTTTATGATCCAGCAATCCCATTCTGGATCAAAACTAGAATTTAAAAAGATACACACGTGATAACATTCACTGCAGCAGTATATACAATAGCCAAGACATGAAAGCAACCTAAACGTCCACTGACAGGAGAATGAATAAAGAAGATATGGTGTATATACACAATGGAATATTACTCAGCTGTGAAAAAAGAATGAAATAACAGCAACTGTTGACAAGCATTTGAAAATCAGAACACTTATGTATCACTGGTAGGGATATAAAATGGGGCAGCTGCTTTGGAAAATAAGTTCCTCTAAAAGTTGAACATAGAATTACCACATAGCCAGCAATAATATTCCCAGGTACAAAGACACTCGAGAAAAAGAACATATATCATATAACACAAAGACTTATATGCAAATATTTGTATCAGCATTATTCATACAGCCAAAGAGTGGAAACAGTTCAAATGTCTCTCAATCGCTGAATACATAAAGAAATGTGACCTATCCTTACAATGGAATGATATTTCGTCATAAAAAAGAGAAGGAAGTACTGATATAAACTTCAATACAGATGAACTTGAAAACATTATACTATATAAAGAATAACTTTGAAAACATTATACTATATTAAAGAAGCCAGACACAAAAGGCTATGTATCATTTCTATGAAGTGTCCAAAATAGGCAAATCCATATAGACTGCACTGAAGCAGTGGTTGCAAGATTCTGGAGGGAAGGATAAGATGGTAAATGCCTACTGATATGGGATTTCCTTTGGGAGGAGCAGTGATGAAATATTTTAAAATTAGTGATGACAGTTACAGAATTTTGTGAATATACTTTAAAAATGCTGAATTATATACTTCAAAAGCATGAATTTAATAATATATGAGCCATATCTCAACAACAACAAAAGAATATAGATAGTGGAACAGATTTGGTGATAGAGGAGAAATATGTTCTGTTTGAAGAAATTAACAAGTTAAGTCTTGGTGGCTCAGATGGTAAAGAATCTTCCTGCAATGCAGTAGACCCAGGTTCAATCCATGAGTCAAGAAGATCCCCAGGAGAAAGGAATGTTTACCCACTCCAGTATACTTGCCTGGACAATTTCATGGACAGAGGAGACAGGCAGGCTACTGTGGGGGATAGTCCTTGGGGCTGCAAAGAATCGAACATGACTGAGGAGTCAAACATCATTGGAAGGACTGATGATGAAGCTGAAACTCCAATAGTTTGGCCATCTGATGCAAAGAAGTGACTCATTGGAAAAGTCCCTGATGCTGGAAAGATGAAGGCAGGAAGAGAAGAGGACAACAGGGGGTGAGATGGTTGGATGGCATCACCAACTCAATGGACATGAGTTTGAGCAAGCTCCAGGAGTTGGTGATGGACAAGGAAGCCTGGTGAGCTGCAGTCCATGGGGTCACAAAGAGTCAGACATGACTGACCGATTGAACTGAACTGAACTGATAGTGTATCAGGAGGAGGATGTAGCAATCCACTCCAGTACTCTTGCCTAGAGAATCCCCATGGACAGAGGAGCCTGGCTGTCTACAGTCCATGTGGTCTCANGGTGAGCTGCAGTCCATGGGGTCACAAAGAGTCAGACATGACTGACCGATTGAACTGAACTGAACTGATAGTGTATCAGGAGGAGGATGTAGCAATCCACTCCAGTACTCTTGCCTAGAGAATCCCCATGGACAGAGGAGCCTGGCTGTCTACAGTCCATGTGGTCTCAAAAAGTCAGACACAACTGAGCAACTAAGCACAGCAGCACAGGGTAATGTATCAAGGCCTCTAGGAATGGCCTTTGAACTTCTTCCAGCCTCATCTTTCATCACTCTGTGTCTCTAAATTTTTCCTCAACAGTAATAAGTTGCATTCATTCATTAAACAAATATGTAATGCCCAATATGAGGAATAAAGGAGAGAGGAAAGCAGACATAGCCCCTGCCTTTTGCANAGTCCTAAGTTGATTTTCTCCAGAGAAAGGTGGTCAGGGTTAGCCCCCTGTTAATGTTAAAGGAGTTGGTGAAAGTCATGAAATAGTAAAACAGACAGATTCTGGTTTGGGGGTAGATGCTTGAGAAAGCCTAGGGAGCCCCTTGAGTTCTGAAGCCTTGTTTAACACTTCTCTTCCACATGACCCTGTCATGGGTAGGATCTCCCGTGGTGGCTCCTGGCAGTGTCCAACTCTTTCTGATCCCATGGACTGTAGCCCATTGGGTTCTTCTGTCCATAGGATTCTCTAGACAAGAATACTGGACTGGGTTGCCCTGCCCTCCTCCAGGGATCTTCCCAACCCGGGGACTGAACCAGCGTCTCTTGCAACTCCTGAATTGCAGGCTGATTGTTTTTACCCCTGAGTCAGTGGGGAAGGAGAGTACAGAGAATATCAGACGAGGAGGGAGAAGGACAGAGCGCATAGCAGGTTTCTAAGGCAGAGGCAACAGGTGGGGGATAGAGAGAAGCTGTAAATTGACCGAGAGATTAAAGTTTTCATTTTGATTGAAACAGAGTTTTTTAATACCTACTGATGCAATTGTCAATACTTGAACACAATCAGAAAAGACTATGGGTGCATTTCTGAGGTGTTATCCAGGGAAGAAAGGATAATCCAAAAGAGTGAATCTTAAAGCTATTTTATGAAACAAATACTATTTTTTTTTTGATACAAATCCCAAGCTATTTCAATAAACTAGTTCCATGAATATTTGGAATATCATTGGAATAATATTGTATAAGTACATACATCCACACACGTACAGGTATTTCAGTTAACTGTGCTGAGTCTTTCATGCTGTTTATATATCCTGCCCATCTTGCAATTATCACTACTGTGTGTTTGCATTCATATATTTGCTCGGGGCTTTGTCTGGAAACTGGAAGGTGACTCAGATGGTGTAGAATCTGCCAGCAATGCAAGAGAGGCAGGTTCGATCCCTGGGTCGAGAAGATCCCCTGGAGAGGGGAATGGCTACCCACTCCAGTGTTCTTGCCTGGAGAATCCCATGGACAGAGGAGCCTGGCGGGCTACAATCCATGGGGTCCCAAAAAGTCAGATACAACTGAGTGACTTTCATTTATATGGAAACTGTAAAGACTTTATAGAGGTTTTGTTTGAGGTGAGGAGTGGAAGAAGACAGATGGTCAGATGGGATGACAAAGGATCGCTTCTCTACGGAGTTCTGTGCACTGTGATCTCATTTGGAAGGAGAGGGAAGGCTTAGGAGACTCTGAGATTCTAGGGAGAGGTGGCCCTCCAGCTGGTGGGGCTGCCCATGGCCCGCATGGAAAGTGGTCACAGAGCTGGGAAGAAGACTGTGTTACCCAGCTCCACAGGGAATCAGGGAGTTTAGCAAGTTGAAGATTAGCAGCTTCACAAGCATCAGTTGGCAGCTGCCGTGGCTCACAACCAAAGTGTTCTCACAATGGCCTCGTTCAGAGGTGGCGGTAAGGCTCCCTTTTCCTAGTAGGATTCAGACAGCCGGAGAGGATAGTGGAAGCTGAAGAGGAGAGGGAGAATGACTGTAGTGGGTAAAGTCCCTTTTCTACAGTCTCAAAAGTCATTGATGACATCTTTGAGAGGGGCTGACTTCTTGCTTAGGCAGGTAGGGTCTTGGAATCAGGGTAGTTTTGGTCTAAATATAAATATGACCTCATTCAGAGCAAAAAAAGTAGCAAAGCTAGCTGGAGATACACGAATATTTAATTTGATCCTTGGAGGTAAGAGGCACACTATTATTGTTATATCTATTTTTCAGATAAAGAAAATGAGGTTTAGATAGTTCAGACGAAGGTCACACAGCTCGTAAAGTAGTAAAAGAGAGCCTCGATCTTAGTGCCTTATTCTCTGTATTATAGATGTATAACCCAATATAAATGGTAATTAATCTCTGGTTAGGAGAAATTGTACATTAAACACCGATAGCAAAATGTAAACTGCCAAGCTCATCATGTGTTATGACACGGTCATGTGGACTATATTATTCATTTTGGTTTTATAGGGAACTATGGGGATAGTTGATTTTTTTTTTTTTTCTGATGTTTCCTCAGCTGTCACAGATGAACAAGTGTGAAACGTGCCAGATAGGGGACATCCACCATGCTTCCCATAAGGGCCTTGGCCCACACCCATTCGATGAAGAGATGTACTTTATACTCACTATTTTGTTGAAAAGGTTTTTTTCAAAAGAACTTTTTTCTTTGGTTAGTTAGATCATCTTCTCTATAGACTGATTCTGCTACTATTAATAACTAGCGCTGTCCCCTGCATGAGTCATTGATGTTCTCTTTGGAACCCCTCTAGTTCCAGGTGACACAAATTTTCATTTGCATACTCTCTGCCCAGCTTCTCCTACACACATGGCAAAATATTGTTTGAGCAGTCTGCTTAAGGTTCCACAGACCTCTGGTTTCCTGACTTTCTTTCCACCCACTTGAACTGATTTAGGTAAAGCAAACATGCTTTTTTCTCCTGCATATTTCTGTGGTTTCACTTGACAGCTTTGTTAAATATAGGGTACAGATTTTCGGTCCATCTTCAGTCTTTAAAAACGAATTTATAATTTTGTAACATCTTCTTTTTCCCAACCGGTAGCCGTCCATGAGTAGAGGTATTTTCTTAACCATTTGATGATTGTGTTCTTTAGCCAATTAGGAACGTGGGTGGAGAAGGTGTTTAAGAACACTAGGGCTTCTTCAGTAAAAACAAATTGGCAGCAGCAGGTACAGGTTTTGGGGAAGAGAAGCAGTGTGTACAACACATGCTTGCCAGCTTGCTGGCTCCCACAATGCACAGCAGTGGTGTATCTCTTAATGGTTTTTTAAAGTAGGCTGTTCCTTCATTTGATTAACATTCTTTTATTTTAACACAATTACAGAATATGGTGAGCCTCACTCATGCCAGCCATTACCTCTTATAATTTTTTAAATTGATTAATTTTTAAAATTGAAGTACAGCGACTGATTTGCAATATTGTGTTAGTTTCAGTTATACGTATGTATGCATTCTTTTTTATGTTCTTTTCCACTATAGTATATCACAGGATATTAAATATACTTTCATGTGCCTTACAGGCCCTTGTTCTTTATCTGTTTTATTTATAGTAGTACGTATATATTAATCCCACACTCCTAATTTATCCCTCCCCTGTGCCTCTAGTAATGTTTAAGTTGCATCTACTGCCCCATCCTCAATTCGTGTAGATTCAGGACCAGCTGGCTACAAAAGTCATATCCCTGCAATATTCTGGGATCATCTCACTCAAAGAACAATGTGCCTTCACTGATGCTCAATTTAGAATCATTGCAATGGTCTACTTTCCAGGTAATCTGAAGGAAGATAAATTATTGGAAGTAATTATTCAGGGAGGAACAGAAAGAACTCCTCTCTATTTCTTTGTAGCCCACAGTTTCTGGAGAATTAATTGTTGCCTGCTGACCTTAAGATGATTTGCAGGAAAGCGGATCAATCAGTAGCCTGCGGATCTGACAGTAACTTGGGTTCTCTGTTTGCCCTTTGTTGACCGCCAGTAGGACTTGGGAGCTAGATCTGAGAGATAACGGCTCTGGGGAAATACCTGAGTGCTTTTCTTTGTGCAGTACAAAACTTGTAGAAAAAGTTCCTAAAACTCTTTAAGGAATATAGAGTGTGTCCTTAGTTTTGTCCTTCCAGATTTCATATCCTTTCTTCAAAGAGCTAACAAAAGTATATTTTTCTGAAACTGATGGATTTTTCTCAGCTCTCTTTTCTTCAGACTCATTCTTTACACCCCAAATAATAACAAGATATGCTACTCTCTGCCCTGTCTAGCCCCTATTCTACCCTTATTTCAGACATATTTCTTCCTGAAACTTCACAGTGATGAAGTGAGAGGAGACACAGTCTGGAATGACTCTTTGATCTAAAGATGAATCCTATACATAATGTGTAATTAAGACATGTCCTGAACCTGGACCGGATGTTATATAATAATATAAAATCCCATATAAGAATGAGTGAATTCAGGCTTGCTGAGTTGCAAAACTTCTAATCTGCCGCAGAAGTTGAAATTGTGTGAGAGGTGGATTGAATGATTGTGACCTTATTTGTTTAATATCTCTCTCTCTCTGATTTAACTTTATCCCATAAAAAGGAACAGATTCTGCCTTCTCTGAGTCTGCCAAAATGTTTCAGGCATTTGAGGGGTAGGAGAGGAAAAAAAAAAAACCAAAGGAGAAAATTGTATATTTAGCACATTTTAATCTTCTTCTAATATTTGAATATTAAAAACAGATCATAAAAATATATTCTTTGTAACCTGCACTGGGATATTTTTTCTTGGCAGAAACTAACACCTGAATTTTAGCCACAGCTGTCATGTGAAGTGTTAAAGTCTTACTCTTCCCCAGATTAACTATATCTCTTAGTTAGAGATCATTAATTTAAAAAAAGTTTCTAACTATTGAAATTACATACAGTTGTAAGTTTAATACAAGAAGCAGCACGAAGAGAGGAGACTGTATATTGGGCTTATTTCATGTTAAGATAGCTAATATTTCCAGAATGCAGATGATGTGCCCAACGCTAAGTGCTTTACATTGTTTAATTCATGTCACGTTTGCAGTGACCTGCAAATGCAACAACTCCTTGATGCTTTTGAAATTGGAAAGTTGAATCTAGGTCAGCACAGCTAGTAAGGAGCCGAGATGGGATTAGAACTCAAGCATGTCATCCCTACCCAGGCCCTTCACGCCTGGGCCTACTTTCTTGATCACAGCGCTATACTGGTTAATGCTTGTACAGGTCAACTGCTAGACAGAATAAGCAAGAGCTGGATTCTTCATTCTATGACCTGTTGCTTTCTGCATTCTGTCCTCAGGTCCCCAAACACACCAGTGTCTCTCTTGCCTTGAGGGTCTTTGTACTTGCAGTGCCTGGTTTGAAATCACTCTTTTTCCTCACTCTTCATATGGTTGTGATTGGGTGTTTCTCATCCTTATGATCTCTAGTGAGACGTCTCCAACTCTGGGAGATCGTCCTTCACCACTAAGCATCAAGTAAGTTTCTTTCTCCCCCAACCCACTGGTGTTCCCATTTCACTGGCATTCCCATTCACAGCCTCTTCCTGACATTGTAGATTTCCATTAATTCACATTGTGAATGTGACGTGTGCTTCTCTACTTGCCTGTTTATTATCTGCCTCCCCACTAGTCCAATGTTCCCTTCTTAGATGTTGGCTCCATGAATGGAGAGACCATGTAGCTTTGTTTCATGAATCAATAAATTGTGTTAGATGAACTAAGATGGATGTTCAATACAATGTTTAACACACCGAGTTTAGCAAAATTGTAGCTATTGCTTGTATGTGTGTATATATTGGTAGGGATAGATTACAAAACTAAGGCATATTTACAGTTCAGTTGTGAATCCACAGTCACAAGTTCCCTGGAAAATTAAAGTTAAGAGGGACTTAATTTCTCTGAGAGTTAAGTTTTGCAGGGAAATGGAATGGGTCACAGTCAAGATGGGTAAATCACTTTAAAGAATGCAGGCAAAGGAGACCCGATTGTCAATTGATTGATGTTGCAAAATTTATAAAAGCTAGAATTGGCTACTGAGTGAATTATGCTCCCTAAAATTCTTATGTCAAAAGCCAGTACCTCGGAATGTGACTATATTTGGAGATGGGGCCTTTGAAGAGGTGAATAAGTTAAAGGTAGGCCCTAATTTGATCTGACTGTTGTAAGAAGAGGAGATTTAAACACACAAAGAGGCACCAGGAGTGCATGTGTACAAAGGAAAGATGTCTTCTCTCCGTGTGAGGAGACAGGGAGAAAGTGGTCATCGGGAAGCCAAGGAGAAGGGCCATTGCAGGAGAAACCAAACCTACCGGTGCCTTGCTATCGGACTTCTGGCCCCCAGAACTATGAGAATCGGGGGAGCTTCAGTGATTTATAATTTTTAAGCTTGTTTCAATATGTGCGGTCAATATAAAATAATAACTCTTGTCTTACAAGAGTTTTTCTGTCAACTACAAGAAACAGAAATGGGGGAATCATGAGTCAAGATGGAGCTGATGGTATTGAGAATGACGACGGCTGGTTAAGCGTACGGAAATCGAGAGTGAGCCACTGCTCCGTCAGCTACCGGTCATGAAAACTTGAGCATGTTAGTGTAGTCTTCAGTTCTGACTTTCCTCATCTGTAAAATGGGCATCATGTCTGTCCCCCTTTCTAGGACCAAGTTTGCTTCTGTGTGTAGTGTAAAGTAGCACCTTGAACTTAATAAACATTGACCTTTTTCACCATTTCTCTCACTGCTTATCACCCATTTTTATCTTTTTACATAAAATGTTTACAAAGAGTAGGAGCCTTACAACAGAAAAGAGAGCACATTCTACCAAAGATCAGATGGTTCTTTCTGTTCTCTTGGAACTGTTCTAAGAGAACAATTTGTTCTCTTGTATTTAAAAATTCTGGATTTGGATTTGATATTTCTATTCCAGCAGGTGTGTGTGGGGTTGGGGCTGATAGGTAGCAGCATGGATAGGTAACCACAGGTGCTGCTTCCAATTTTAGGTTTTAGACACCAGAGTGAGGGAAGAAGGTAGGAATGGTGGAGACAGGGTGATTGGGCTGAAGAAGTGACTTTGGTCCCTTTCTTTCCCCTGGAGGCAGGATTTGTGCATTCCTTTTAAAGCTTTGCTATTTCTGCTTTAAGTTATCTATAATTACTGTCCTTATTGCCAATAGGTTTTTTATTTTTAATCTTTTGATAGATTATTCTCATTTGGTCTCCTTTGGGAAAATAAGGAAGTTAAAGGTGTATCAGGAAAAACAATAGGTGATAACATAGAAAATCATATCCCCAATCTTACCATCGTATAATGTCATGGTAAAAGACAACATTTTATGAAAAAATCCCTTTATTTCAAATGTAAAGACAGCTTATCTTTGGGCTGATGAGATGGCATTTCCAAAGATTAAACATTTTTATTTCTGCTCTTTACTATTCTGGATCATGCTCCACTGGAATGTAGATATCATAGGTCAGGGATTTTTATCTTCTTTGTTCACTGCTACGTTCCCAGCACAAGTATATTCCTGGTGTGTATTAGAAGCTCAATAAATATTTGTTAAACAAACGAATTAGTCCCAGCTGGATCCTGAGTGGAAATGTAGCTATGTTCCATGTGCAATATTGGGAGACCACTAATGATATCCAGGCTAATTTAAAAGCTAAGAGCTCTTGCCCGATAGCATAATGGATTTGTAATACCTATGAAAGGGCACAGGCTCGGATTCAATCTCTTAAATGTAACTGAGCACACACAGTATGCAATTTTCATATTGCACCTTGAATTATTTGAGCAACCATGTGGGTGATATACATAGCAACCACAGAGGTCAAGGGTATAATTGTAGAGCATAGTATTATTTTTTTCCCCCTGGTGACTCAGTTGGTAAAGAATCCACCTGCAATGCAGGACAGCCGGGTTTGATCCCTGAGTCAGGAAGATTCCCCTGGTGAAGGAAATGGCAACCCACTCCAGTATTCTTGCCTGAGAAATGCCATGGATAGAGGGACTTGGTGGGGTACAGTCCATAGGATCCCAAGAGTTGGACATGATTTAGCGGCTAAACCATCACCATCAAATATCTCATGCTTGTACTTCTATTTTCATGCCAGTTTTTCCAGGATGATCTTTACTCAGACAGGCGTGCTTTTGAGGCAGGTGATAGTTACCAATAATAGTAATATTTATTGAATGTTTTCAATATGCCTTCTGTGTCCTAGACACTTTATACTCTTATTTAATACTGATAAAGCTTCTGTGAATTCCTCTCATAGCTCTTCTGATCACTTCACCTTATTGATGAGGAAATAGGACACAGGGGTATATACATTATTATTTTATTACTATTATTAACAATATTTATTTTTTTTTAACTGTAGGACTTTTAAATTTATAATATGGCATCAATAGAAATATATTAGAAAGGCAGGGAGGTACAGTGGAGAAAGCAGATGGCTGGTAGAAACCTTGATTCAGTTAATTAATCTTGGTTACCTCATAACCCACCATAGTCATCTGTTAAATTTGAGTAGGTCTTCGAAATACACAGTTTTTTTTTTTTTGTTTGTTTGTTTGTTTGTTTAGGAAGATAGTAACAGTGACCCTATATGCAAGACAGCAAAAGAGACACAGTTATAAAGAACAGACTTTTGGACTCTGGAAGGTGAGGGTGGGATGATTTGAGAGAATAGCATTGAAACATGTATATTCAGTTCAGTTCAGTCGCTTTCTGACTCTTTGCGACCCCATGAATCGCAGCACGCCAGGCCTCCCTGTCCATCACCAACTCCTGGAGTTCACTCAGACTCACATCCATCAAGTCAGTGATGCCATCCAGCCATCTCATCCTCGGTCGTCCCCTTCTCCTCCTGCCCCCAATCCCTCCCAGCATCAGAGTCTTTCCCAATGAGTCAACTCTTCGCATGAGGTGGCCAAAGTACTGGAGTTTCAGCTTTAGCACCAGCCCAAGTTCGATGCATGAAACAGGGCACTCAAAGCTGGTGCACTGGGACAACTCTGAGGGATGGGATGGGGAGGGAGGTGGGAAGGGGGTTCAGGACGGGGAACACATGTACACCCATGGCTGATTCAGGTCAATGTATGGCCAAAACCACTACAATATTGTAAAGTAATTAGCCTCCAATTAAAATAAATTAATAAAAAAAGAAATACGCAGTTGTTGTTTTTCTTAAAGTGGCTTTAGCTCTTGTTTTGACTTTCTCCTTGAGTGACTCTGCCTACTGCTTCTGTCCAGTGGAAACTGCTTGTTTTCGCTTTTCTCCTTTTCTATTTTTTTTTCCTTTTGTTTGGCCTCTCATTGTGATTCTGCTGCACGATGAGCAGACTGGGATTTGAGGCTGAACTAAGAGCCAAAAATAACGTGGCTAAAACTTCCTAAGGGAAACCATATTCCACAGTAAATTTCTCTTCTTTTGACCCTTATCAGAGTTGAGAGTTATTTCAGCCAAATTAAGGATTTTGTTGGATAGCCTGAGGCTTTCAGTGCTAGCTAAATGTCATTTAGGGAGACCATTCTGGCTTCCATGAAATCTACATTTTCATTTGTTCATTCATTCATTCACTTGGCCCCATAACACTGAATGAAGTCTATCTGTCTGGAGCCATGCTACAGTGGGTCACGGTGATTGTCACTTTCCATGTGTCCAGGGAGCTATGGAAGTGAAGGCCGGAGACTTCTTTAGAAATAAACAAAATACCTAATAGCTTGTTGTAGTACATGCTCTATAAGAAGCCAGCACTAGCTAATATGAGGATAGGAGAAAGCTTGCTAAGTTCTAACTAAAGAGACAGAGAAGGCAATAAGGAGAAGAGGATATGTGAGTTGAGTCCTGACAGTTTTGAAAAGTACTCTGTTGATAGATTGATGCATTTTCTGTCTCCAGTGACGGCTCAACAGAAGGTGACATGAGTACATGGTGTCTCAGGGAAGCCTCTCATTCCCTAATCTCTGTGTCACTTTCTCCAGCCGAGGGAAGGCTGAGAGTTACTGTAGAAACAGCATTTAATGACAGGAGGGCCTGCTTGTGATGTCCACATGACGGGTAGAAAATAACCACATAGGATTGTGAAGGAAGAGAGATGGTGCTCAGCTGTGGTGATGTGGGAAAGCTTGGAGGAACAGTGGATTTGAACTGGACCATATGCAGATACGGGCTTCCAAGGTGGCGCTAGTCCTAAGGAACCCACCTGCCAATGCAGGAGGCATAAGAGACGTGGGTTCAGTCCCTGGGTTGGGAAGATCCCCTGGAGGAGGGCATAGCAACCCACTCCAGTATTCTTGCCTGGAGAATCCCATGGACAGAGGAGCCTGCGGGGTACAGTCCATAGGGTCTCAAAGAGTTGGACAGGACTGGGAGCAATTTAGCATGGATATTTGCATATGCAGATAAAAGGCTATCAAAGATTCTAGATCACGAGATACTGAATCAGAAGTCTTAAGAATATTCCAGTTGAGACAGAGAGAGTACAAGGGAAGGAAGCATTCCTCCCGATAAAGATGGAGGAGAATTGAAAGACTGGCTTTGCTAGAGTAGGAAGGTTAGCTGTAAACAGCTGGGATACTGTTGGATATAGAGGAAATCAGATTTTGAAGTNCATGATCTTCGTTTTCTGAATGTTGAGCTTTAAGCCAACTTTTTCACTCTCTTCTTTGACTTTCATCAAGAGGGTTTTTAATTCCTCTTCACTTTCTGCCATAAGGGTGGTGTCATCTGCATATCTGAGGTTGTTGATATTTCTCCCGGCAATCTTGATTCCAGCTTATTGTATACTATATGTAACACATAATTATATAGTAAATAGGCTGTATATAATTATATGTTATATAAATATGTGTATATACATATATAGGGCTTCCCTGGTGGCTCAGCGGTCAAGAATCTGCCTGCAATGCTAAGAGACACAGGAGATGCAGTTTCAGTCTCTGGGTGGGGAAGATCCCCTGTATGAGAAAACGGCAACCCACTCAGTATTCTTGCCTGGAGAATCCCATGAACAGAGGAGCCCGTCGGGCTACAGTCCATAGGGTCACAAAGACTCAGACATGACGGAGTGACTGAGCACTATATTCATATATTTATTGAGTGCCTGTTTAATGCTTCTCAGCCATTCACTGACAGTTTATGAAGTGCCAGCCGTGAGACTCAAACGTGGAAGGTGCATGAATATTGTCCTTTCCATTTTACAGTAGAGCAGAGAAAGGTACTGGAAGCATAACAGTCTAGTCTAAGGTCAGAGAGTTATTAAGAGGGGAAGCTGGAACATTCTCACCCAGGTGAAACATTCCATACAAAAAACTCAAATCGCTAGATCCTTGCTTATTTATCTCTGTTTGTACTAATCCTACAAGTGGAGGAGCAGGGAGAGTCCTTCATCCTAAACAATAATCACGGGCAAATTTCTCACCTCCTTGTGCTTTTTCCAGAATGTAGTGTTGTGTTTGTGAGAAGCCATGTTGTATTTTGATGTCTTTTGGCTTCCCACCATCTCCTCAGCATTGCTAAGAGACTGAGTCTCCTTGCTGTGCCCAGATCACTGTGGCTCCTCACCTACTCCTAGAGGAGCCTTCAGGAGGGGAGATAGCCCAGAGCTTGTCTGCACAGGTACACTGCACTCTAGGCCTCTGTGTACCAGTGCCCAGCACCCCTCAGGAGGCTGATGATTTTAATTTTCACAATGCATTGAAAATTTTCGGTGGATAAAGGAACAAATGTAATGAGGGCTCTAAGTTAGTTTTCAAATGAGTACTCAGGGATTAAAAAAAAGAGAAAGAGAGAAAGTCTGGGGCTCCTGGGATGCGGTTGTTTAGCAAGAGAACATATGAATATCATTAAAAGTTGGTTCATTGTTTGGTAAGAAATGAAATACCTAAAGAAGCAAATATAGTTTCTTTCTGTTCTTTTAACAGTCACTGAAAAATGATGTGACTTCTTTATTATATATTTTAGTTCTTGTGGGGAGACAATAATTATTTTTTTGTTAGTTTTATTTACTCATTACTTTTTGCTACTTTCTCGTTTGGATAGAAAGGTCTTATTATTCTTACACATAGCTATTCACTACAAACAATAAATTATATTTTGGAGGAGGAGGGAGGGAAAATAATGTTGATTTTCTTTTCTTTCCTTTTTTTTAAATTTTTTATTTATTTATTTATTTTTTCATCTCAGGTGTACATGAGTTCCCAATCTTGAAACCCCCCCCCCCCCACTCCCACTCCACATCAACTCCCAGGATCATCCCCATGCACCAGTCCCATGCATCCTGTATCCTGAACCGAATATAGACCGACGATTCGTTTCCCACAGGACAGCACACATGTTTCNTTTTTTCATCTCAGGTGTACATGAGTTCCCAATCTTGAACCCCCCCCCCCCCACCTCCCACTCCACATCAACTCTCTGGATCATCCCCATGCACCAGTCCCATGCATCCTGTATCCTGAACCGAATATAGACCGACGATTCGTTTCCCACAGGACAGCACACATGTTTCAGAATATATTTTCTATATAGAGAATATTTTTGAATGAAGTGGCATTCATTTTATACGCAATATGCATATATTTGTATATATCAGTAGAGCGCTCACAGTGGGTCTAATCACTGTCTTCTTCATCACTGGTGGCATGAAAGCATCTTTCATCTTTTATGTTGGCCTGTGTTTTATATGGAAGCTTTTCAGGAAACAAGCACATATTCCGTAAATTACAGAGTACCAGAATGTAAATTTGGATGTTAGTGCTAGCTCTGAAATTCATCTCAGAATATAATCCTCAGTTTTTAAGAATAACCTACATTGTAGGGAAATTTTTATGACCATATAGGAAAGAAGGAAGTAATCACATGTTATAGTGGTTAAAGATACTCTTATAAACTGTTTCAATCCTGACTGTTTTGCTCACGTTTTCCATCTGTAAAATGGGCATGATAACAGTGCTTACCATGCAATGTTGTTATGCAAATAGAGTTATTTCATAGTTATAAAGTACTTAGATTGGGCACACAGCACTATGTGGTTGTAAACAAACAAAAATAAGTAAATCGCTCCTTGAGAGGTTGGGAATGTATTGAGGCAAACATAGGAGCATGATAAAGCAATACAAATCCATTATTATTTGCAGTGGGAGGTATTTTTACATGTTAATTTGCTGCTTATTTTTGTGTTTCCTTCCCTAGTAATGTGATCTTTTGCAGTTCTTAGATGCTGATGTTGTTCCAGAAATTTCTGTTTCTTTTCTCTTTTCTTTTTTGAGTTTGCTACATATTGTAAAACCTGAATATGGCAGATGGTTTACAATGCCACATAAGATTTTTTTCCAATTATATTTTCATCAGGCAATGGCCCTGCTATGATGGCAGTAAATGGTTATGGCATTGCTATGAAATTGATATTGTCTCTTCCAGAACTGAATAAATACTGGCCAGAATCATCCTTCACTTTTTCCAAATGTAAGGTCAGAATTAAGATAAATAAAGGAAGATTGTGTAGTTTCCCCTTTTTTCTTGCCATCCAGGGGCCATCTAGAATATGTAAGACAGCAGGACAGAATGTGAGTGTGTTCCCAGTAAAACAAAAATATTCTTTGTTTTTTTTATTAGTTTATTTATTTTAATTGCAGGATAATTACTTTGCAATATTGTGATAGTTTTTGCCATACATCAGTATGAATCAGCCACGGGTATACATGTGGTCACACCCATATACAAAGTAAAAATGTATGTGTGTGCATTCCAAGTCACTTCAGTCATGTTCAGCTCTTTGCAACCCTGTAGACTGTAGCCCATGAGGCTCCTCTGTCTATGGGATTCTCCAGGCAAGAATACTGGAGTGGGTTGCCATGCCATCCTCCAAAGGATCTTCTCTCTCTTTTCTTAATTAATTAATTTATTTATTTTACTTTACAATATTGTATTGGTTTTGCCATTGGATTGATTTGAATCCGCCACAAGTGTACATGTGTTCCTCATCCTGAACCCCGCTCCCATCTCCCTCCCCATCCCATTCCTCTGGATCATCCCAGTGCACCAGCCCCGAGCAACCTGTATCATGCGTCGAACCTGGATTGGCGGATCTTCTCGATTGAGGGATCCAGTCTGCATTTCTCATATCTCCTGAATTGTCAGGCAGGTTCTTTACCACTAGCACCACCTGGAAGCCCATCAAAAATGTAGATGGTATTTTTAAATAATTCATTACCTTTCTCTCATTCACATTAAAAAAAAAAAAAAGGAAAACATTGCAACCATCTCATTTATTTTTAAGTTCTGGTTTAGGAGGACCGGTTAGCTTTGAAAAGGTCAAGACTACTGACCTATAAGTATTCATAATCCTTTTGCAATTACCATAGTAATTTTTTCCATATGCGTATGAATTGTTTCTCAGAGTTACTGGATTATCACCTACTGAGAAGTTCAAAAATATTTATTTGGTATTTTTTTAATCCAGCTGAGAAGCAATTCTGCCTCAATCCTGAGTAGCACTGAATTACACATTGAAGTACGTCTGATCAAATAATATCATCTTCAGTGGCTAAGTGCAATTATCTAACAAGATTGTTGATGCATTCCTTCTGCTCTTAATATATCAGTGATGGGAAAACGACCAATGGTTTTTTAGGAGTTGTCAATTTTGTGTGTTTTTGGAAAAACCCATTAAGTGCCAATTTTCAGGAACTTCTTTGGGTTGCTTAGAAATGTGTGTGGTATTACTGAGAGAGAGAAAGGACATGTCAATTGGTAGCAGTGAAATCCAACGTCCAGGCTCTTTATTTCTTCACTTGGTTGGGTTTATTTTTTTGTGTGTGCTTAAATATTTTAATTGTTTTATTGCTTAGACTTTTCTAAAGCTTATTTTTATATAAGGAAAAACAGAGTTCCTGTGAGCAAGCTGGTTCCTGGGTAATTCAAGTATTCAGGTAATGCTGTGGGGCAGACTTTGGACCTTGGTGACTCACCAGAAATGGAGGTTTAGATTGCACAAAGGCGGGGCTGGGAACCAACTTGAAAATAAAAGAAACAACTTGAGAAAAACAACTTCCTTGGTAAGATCAGACTGCTTTTTCAACCTATAATTTATAATTCTACGCCAAGGCAGAAAGAAAGCAAGAAAGGAAAAGGGAAAAGAATAATCAAAACCAAACTAAAGTCAGAAACAATGAATGCAGAGCAGAAACGTTCAGTCCTGAGCTTCCAGCCTCTCCTATTTTAAATCCAGGACTGTAATCCTTTAATTGAAGCTTTGCTCTGCTCCTGAGTATTCAGCTGTTACTAACAAATTTCATGGAGTGTCTATTTTGAAAACAGAGTTGTTTTAGGCAAGCAGTGTCTTAAGTAAATTTGTGTTTTAATTGCAAGAAGATAGAGTATGATTTGAGAGTACCCGAATTAGAAATGGTTTTTATTCCTTTTTAGGTGCGTAAATAAATAAAAGACAATAATGAAACACCTTTCCTAGAGTATGTAATGAACTGTGGTTGGAGAAGCATTTAAGAATGTGATTACTTTGGCTGTGGCAATTTAAGAGAAGAGTTGTGTTTATGCAGGGATATGCCTTTTTATGTATACTTTTCTCAGTGTGCATATATTTATTTCACTGTTAGTTACAGGTATCAGAAATAAGGAAAACATATTTAATGAGAGTAAACTTACTGATTTCAGCAATATACATTCTTTAAATATAAATATAAATTCTTTTAAAGAATTAACTATGATGAGAGATTTTTCTTATTCATACTAGCCTTTCTGAGGAATGGATGAGGGGCACTCTGATTCCTCCGGTCTCATCACCTGCCTTTAACAGAAGGATGATGAGTAAAAGTGGGGTGGAATGTACAGGGTGTGGGATGTGAACAGCACCTGTCCCCAGTGGGAGGGAACTGCTGTTATAGTCATAGTTAGTTGTAGCAACTTCTGCCCGGGTCCTCGTTCCTATCAAAGCTCAGTGATGCCCTAGAACCCAACAGGCTGAGTGATAGGTCTCCTGTCCACCCTCAGAGCTGACCTCGACTATGTTGCTTTCTGTGGATTCAAATATATTCAGAGAACGAACTCCTGTTCAGTGTAGATATTCAGGGTTCAACTCTTCTGCCAACTAACACAGAGCATTAAAATTTAAAACGCTAGCTCTGGGGATTACAGGGGATTCTGTATTACCCTATAAGGGAAAAAGAATCTAAAAAATAGTGGACATATGTATAACTGATCCACTTTGCTGTGCTCATGAAGCTAACAAAACACTGTCAATCAACCGTGAAGTCGTGTGTCTGTGTGTGTGTGAGAGAGAGAGAGCACGCATTTAGTCATATCCGACTCTGCAGCCCCATGGCCTGTAGCCCGTCAGACTCCTCCATCCACGGGATTCTCCAGGCAAGAATACTGGACTGGGGTGTCATTTCCTTTTCCAGTGGATCTTTCCAACCTGGAATCAAACTTGTACCTCTTGCATCTTTTGCATTGGCACATGGGTTATTTACCAACTGAGCCATCTGGGAAGCCCAGAATCAACTAGACTTCAATAAAAATTAAAACAAGTTGGAAGACCTGATACAAATTCAGCTACTTATACCTAGGCTTTTCCATCTAGCCTATGTATAAATGTTTGAATGTGCAGGACCAGATACCCGATCTGTAAAATTAGAGTACTTGAGTGAGTGATATCTGAGGTTGACTAGGCGCTGCCAGTCAAGTAACAGCTGGAAGTCTTAGGAGGTTCTGAAAACTTATCTTACTCTTACATAGGTTCTGAAATATGGCCTTTACTTTCATGTAAAACCCAACGGGACTCACAGACAAAAAGGGAACTTATCTTACTCTTACATGTTTTGAAAAGAGTGGCTTATAATTTGGTACAAAGCCTGATTGTTTGTGGACTTCAGTTCAGTTCAGTCACTCAATCGTATCCTACCCTTTGCGACCCCATGAATCGCAGCACGCCAGACCTTTCTGTCCGTCACCAACTCCCGGAGTTCACACAGACCCATGTCCATCGAGTCCGTGATGCCATCCAGCCATCTCATCCTCAGCCATCCCCTTCTCCTGCCCCCAATCCCTCCCAGCATCAGAGTCTTTTCCAATGAGTCAACTCTTTGCATGAGGTGGCCAAAGTACTGGAGTTTCAGCTTCAGCATCATTCCTTCCAAAGAAGCCTCAGGGCTGATCTCCTTCAGAATGGACTGGTTGGATCTCCTTGCAGAACAAGGGACTCTCAAGAGTCTTCTCCAACACCACAGTTCAAATGCATCAATCCTTCAGTGCTCAGCCTTCTTCACAGGCTAACTTTCACATCCATACATGACCACAGGAAAAACCATAGCCTTGACTAGATGGACCTTAGTCAGCAAAATGTCTCTGCTTTTGAATATGCTATCTAGGTTGGTCATAACTTTTCTTCCAAGGAGTAAGCATCTTTTAATTTCATGGCTGCAGTCACCATCTGCAGTGATTTTGGAGGCCCCCCAAAAATAGTCTGACACTGTTTCCATTGTTTCCCCATCTATTTCCCATGTTTGTGGACTTAGAAATTGATAAATGCTGATGTTTGCAATTTTTAAAAATCATTTTCATGCATGCTGAGTCTCTTCAGTCATGTCCGGCTCTGTGAGACCCTATGGACTATNCCAAAAATAGTCTGACACTGTTTCCATTGTTTCCCCATCTATTTCCCATGTTTGTGGACTTAGAAATTGATAAATGCTGATGTTTGCAATTTTTAAAAATCATTTTCATGCATGCTGAGTCTCTTCAGTCATGTCCGGCTCTGTGAGACCCTATGGACTATAGCCTGCTAGACTCCTACTGAACTAGGTTGCCATGCCCTCTTCTAGGGGAATCTTCCTGACCCAGGGATCAAACCCATGTCTCTTAAGTGTCCTGCATTGGCAGGCAGGTTCTTTACCACTGCCTGGGAAGCTCTTTAATCCTTTGGAGAGTCTCAATTTATACAGCACTTCCTCTAGGTCATGGAAACTTCTGAATTGGGAAGAACTGGGTTTAAATAGCAGTTCTGCCCCTTACTGGCACTGTGACGTTGCAGAAGGTTCATGTGTTCTTCAAACTCAGTTTCTTAAGGGAAGATGCACCCATTCCTACAGACTATCTCTCTTCCCACTGACAGCAGACTGATCTTGCCTGCTCCTTGCTAGATATTTTTTTTTAGAATGTTCTGAAGAAGTCTCAAATATCTGTACAGAACAGAATTAATTCCATGACCTCCTCCTTCCTTGATCTACCTGCTACCTAAATACCCAGGTGCTCAGTCTAGTAACATGGGCCTCCTTTTTCCTTCTTCTGCAGCCCCTTCACATTCAGTGAGTGGAAAACTAATTTCGATTTTTCTTCCCATTATTTCTTGGCTTGCTCTCCTCTCCTCCATTTCAAATGCCATTACCCTAGTGGAGATTACTATGACTGTGTGCCTGAAATAATGTTACAGATTCCTATCAGGCAAGTGCCTTCCCCGGCTTTCATATCCACCCTCTTCATTTTGTATCTTACCCTCTGCTGCCAGCTTAATCTCATTGAGACACAGCTGTCACCCTGTCATTTTCTTTTTAAAAGTCTTTCAGTGGATCTCTGTGAACTGAATCAAGGCCACACTGAAAGTACATCTAACATGTGAGTGTACCCTAGTATGTCTACTACTAGGTCAACGAGGCTCTGGCAGTCAATGTGTTTTCTCTGACATGTCCTCCTGTTTAAGTTCAGGTTTTACATTTTTGGCAAAGATATAAAAAAGTGAGGTTCTGACCTTCTCCAGGCATCAAGTCAGAAGGGATATGATGTCAATTTGTTCCACTGCTGAAAATGGTGACTTTGATCCCTTGGTGAGGGTGATGTCTGTCTGGTTTCTCCACCGCAAAGTTACTGTATTTCATTGTATTTAATAAAGATCTGCTGGAGAACAAGTTGAAGGGTATCTATGTAGCTTTTATTTATTACCCTTTAGCACTAATTTTGGACAAGGAAGCCTGACATATTGCACTCAATGGGGTCACAAAGAGTTGGAGAGGACTGAGTGACTGAGTAACACCAACCACTGATTTTAGCATCTGTTGGTGATTCTAGCCTAAAACAATTATGTCTGGAGTGTTTCCCAGTTTGAAATTTATTGTCAGGAAGAGTTTTTTCATTTACTCATCCATTCATCTATTCACACATTGTTTATACTAGTATGGACAAATGAATTTGTTTTATTCCATAGGTTTTAGGCTATCGCAATTGTGACTTTGTTGGCTCCTGCATCTTTTTAGATTATACCCATCTGTCTCTCTTTTTTTCAAGCACTTTGATTTTGTCTGGCACCACAAGGTATTTTAGGCCCTTCTTGTACTTTTTCTGTACCAGTTTTTCAATTAGCAAAATGACTTAAGAGACTAATAGCTTTATTTCATTGGAGCATGGTGTTTAGAAGCCAATTTTGAGCAGTAGATGGGCTCATTTAGTACTGAGATATCACAGTACCTGAACAACACTCTTGAAAACTGTTAAGGTTGTGAAAAACAAAGGCAGACTGAGGACATATTTCAAATTTAAAGAGACTCAGAAACCATGATGACTAAATACAAAGTGTGATTTTTGGATTGGATCCTGAACCAAAAAGAACACTGGTGGGGTAAGTGGAGAAATGTAAGTTCTGTAGATTATCTAATACTGTATACTGTATAGAACCTGCCTGTCAATGCAGGAGCCCCAAGACTCAGGTTAGATCCCTGGGTGGGGAAGATCTCCTGGAGGACGAAATGGCAACCCACTCCAGTATTCTTGCCTGGAAAACTCCATGGACAGAGAAGCCTAACAGGCTACAGGCAATGGGGTCGCAAAGAGTTGGACACGATTGAGCACAAACATATTGCATTATAATATTATACATGTTTATCTTCCTGTAATAGTCAAATCAAAACAACATGACCATTCACATTATTATTTATTTAAAAAGTAATTCAGATCTCTGCAATTGAAAAAACTGATCTAAATTAAGGGCAGGATAATTCAGAAGAGAAATAAAATTATACTTGATGTTCTAAGTATACCACTTAGAATTTGTGAAAGAAATTATCATGTATACCCCAAATTATCTAATTAATCTCCTTTTAATGAACATTTACATTGTTTCAGATTTCCCCTGCTGATGTTATACATTAGCGGTATTAACATATTTCTACATACATTTCCAAACATTTGAAAATCTCCTTGGGATATGTTTCTTGAAGGTTGGTTAAATAATTTATGGTACAGCCATAAGCAATATGAAGTCATTAAAATTATGATATAGATCAGCATTTGGCAAACTATAGCCTATGGGCCAGATCATCCTTGCTCATTTATTTACATGTTGCCTAAGGCTGCTTGCATGCTGTTGAACCAGGGCAGAGTTGAGTAGCTGCAACAGGGACCATATGGCTCACAAAGCCTGAAGTATTTGCTACTGGCCCTTTACAGCAATCGTTTCCCAACTCAGATATAGATTATTACATGTGGAACGACAATATTCTCTGAAAAAGACATTTTTTATTATGTTTATTACTACAGATCTGTGTATATATATTTTTTCAAGTTTTAAAAATAAGTGAAGTAGAGTTGATTTACAGTGTTATATTAGTTTCAGGTGTACAACATAGTGAGTTAGTATTTCTACAGATTATACTCCATTTAAAGTTATTACAAAGCAATGACTATCGTTCCCTATACTGTATGTTATATTCTTGTTGTACACAGTAGTTTGTATTCCTTAATCCAATACTCTTATCTTGCCCTTCCCTCTCTCCACTTGTATACACTAGCTTTCTATATCTGTAAATCTGTTTCTATTTTGCTATATACATTCTTTTTAAAAATTATTTAGATTTTACTTATAACAAAGTATTTGTCTAACTTATTTCACTGAGCATAATACTCTGTAGGCCCATCAACTTTCTTGAAAATAACATAATTTGATTCTTTTTTTATAGTGGAGTAATATTCTATTATGCATACAAATACACACACACATATATGTATATGTATACTTACGCACACACACACACACATTTATCCATTTGTCTGTTGATGGACAAATGAGTTGCTTCTGCATCTTGGCTATTGTAAATAGTGCTGCTATGAACATAGTGGTACATGTATCTTTTTGAGTTAATGGTTTCATTTTCTTTGAATATATACCCAGAAATGGAATTGCTGGATCATATGGTAGTTCTATTTTTAGTTTTGTGAGGAGCCTCTATACTATTTACATAGTGGCTACATCAAACTACCTTCTCACCAACAGTAGACAAGGGTTCCCTTTTTTCTACATCTTCTCCAATATTGGTTATTTGTAGGATTTTTTATGATAGCCATCCTGATAATTATGAAGTGATATCTGTTATTTTGACTTGCATTTCTCTAATAATTAGTGTCTGACTCTTTGCAACACCATGAACTATACAGTTCATGGAATGCTTCAGGCCAGAATACTGGAGTGGGTACCACCTTTCCCTTCTGCAGGGAATCTTCCCAAGCCAGGGATTGAACCCAGGTCTTCCACACTGCAGATGGATTCTTTACCAGCTGAGCCACAAGGGAAGCGCAGTGAGCATCTTTTCAAGTTTCTGCTAATATATGTCTTCTTTGGAAAATATATACTCAGGTCTTCTGCCTGTTTTTAAGTGGGTTGTTTGATTTTTTTGAGTTGTGTGAACTGTTTATTTACAACTCAGTTGTATGAGCTGTTTATGTATTTTGGATAGTAACCTTTAACAGTCATATGATCTGCAGATATTCTCTCCCATTCATTAGGTTGGTTTTTGTTTTGTTGATGCTTTTCTTTACTGTGCAAAAAGCTTTTAATTAGTTTCCAGTTTTTTAACTTTGCTTTCATTTATTTTGCCTAGGTGTCAGAGCCAAAGAAATATTGCTGTGATTTATGTCAAAGAGTGTTCTATGTATATTCTCTTATTGGACTTTTATGTTTTCAAGTCTTACATTTAGGTGTTTAATCCATTTTGTGTTCATTTTTGTACAAGGTGTGAGGAAATGTCCTAATCTCATTCCTTTACATGGAGATTTCCAGTTTTCCCAGCACACTTACAGAGGGGAATGTCTTTTCTCCATTGTATATTCTTGCCTCTTTTGTTGTAGATTAAATGACCATGGGTATATTGGTTTATTTCTGAGTTTTCTAATCCATTGATCTATGTCTCTGTTTTTGTTCAGTACCATGCTGTTTTGATTATTACGACTTTGTCATATAGTCTGAAATCAAAAAGCATAATACCTATAGCTGTTTTATATTTTTCAAATATTTTTCAAAATATTTTATATTTTTCAAATATTTTTCAAAATATTTTATACTTTTCAAATATTTTTCAAAATATTTTATACTTTTCAAATATTTTTCAAAATATTTTATACTTTTCAAATATTTTTCAAAATATTTTATACTTTTCAAATATTTTTCAAAATATTTTATACTTTTCAAATATTTTTCAAAATATTTTATACTTTTCAAATATTTTTCAAAATATTTTATACTTTTCAAATATTTTTCAAAATATTTTATACTTTTCAAATATTTTTCAAAATATTTTATACTTTTCAAATATTTTTCAAAATATTTTATACTTTTCAAATATTTTTCAAAATATTTTATACTTTTCAAATATTTTTCAAAATATTTTATACTTTTCAAATATTTTTCAAAATATTTTATACTTTTCAAATATTTTTCAAAATATTTTATACTTTTCAAATATTTTTCAAAATATTTTATACTTTTCAAATATTTTTCAAAATATTTTATACTTTTCAAATATTTTTCAAAATATTTTATACTTTTCAAATATTTTTCAAAATATTTTATACTTTTCAAATATTTTTCAAAATATTTTATACTTTTCAAATATTTTTCAAAATATTTTATACTTTTCAAATATTTTTCAAAATATTTTATACTTTTCAAATATTTTTCAAAATATTTTATACTTTTCAAATATTTTTCAAAATATTTTATACTTTTCAAATATTTTTCAAAATATTTTATACTTTTCAAATATTTTTCAAAATATTTTATACTTTTCAAATATTTTTCAAAATATTTTATACTTTTCAAATATTTTTCAAAATATTTTATACTTTTCAAATATTTTTCAAAATATTTTATACTTTTCAAATATTTTTCAAAATATTTTATACTTTTCAAATATTTTTCAAAATATTTTATACTTTTCAAATATTTTTCAAAATATTTTATACTTTTCAAATATTTTTCAAAATATTTTATATTTTTCAAATATTTTTCAAAATATTTTATACTTTTCAAAATATTTTATATTTTTCAAATATTTTTCAAAATATTTTATACTTTTCAAAATATGTTTTACATTTTTCTTTGGCATTTCAGGGTCTTTTGTGGTTTCATATGAATTTTAAGATTATTCTAGTTATGTGAAAAATATCCTGGGTCTTTTGATACAGACTACTTTAAATCTATAGATTGCTCTGTTACTCGTATTACCTGTGAACATTTTAACAGTGTTAATTCTTCCAATCTAAGAATATTGGAAATCTTTCCATTTCTTTGTATCAATTTCAATTTCCTTCACCAATATTTTATAGTTTCAGAATATAGGTCTTCCACCTCCATGGTTAAGTTTATTCTTAGAAAATACCGAGTAATTTATTATTTCTGATGTGATTTTAAATGGGATTCTCTTTTTTGTTTTTTTTCACTCTTGCCTTCCTACCTGACTCCACATGTATCTTTCTTACAGCCTTGGTTGTACAGGAGTCTTTCTGCCAGTTTCCAGTTAGTTTTCAGTAAGAATTGTTCTACATGTAGAGGTACTTTTAATATATTCATAAGAAGATGAGTTTTGTATCCTCCTACTCTGGTCATCTTGATTTGATCTCCTGTGTGTGTGTGTGTGTGTGCATGCATGTTTTACATATATGATGTTGTTCAGTCACTAGGTTGTGTCCAACTCTTTATGACTCCATGGACTGTAACCCACCAGGCTCCTCTGTCCATGGGATTTTTCCAGGCAAGAATGTTAGAATGGATTGTCATTTCCTTCTCCAGAGGATCTTCCTGACCCAGGGATCGAACCCTTGTCCCCTGCATTAGCAGGCAGATTATCATGGAGCCACCAGAGAAGCCCCATGTGTATGCATGTAATATGTACAATTTAAATCAAAGATCCTTGTAATTTAAAATTATTTATGGATAGAGAGACTCTGCAAGGTTGTTTACCAAAGTTCCTAAGTAGGTTTTTTTTTTTGCATATTTATTTTTTTATAATTTTCTGTATCCTTTACACTTTCTTAAAAGGGTTACATGAATTCTGTTTTCACATTTTTATTTCAAGGTCAACACTGAAACCACACTCTTCAGTCTTCTGCACCCAAAATTCTAATGAAATGAGACTGGCAGCGATCACAAGAGACTCTGAATGACACATTTTAATTTTTAAGTAGGGCGACAAATCATTTTAGTTTGCCTGGAGCTGTGCCAATTTATGGGTACTGGGAATATAATTTCACTGTAGCCATTTGTTTCTCTTCACTCTGTAGTATTTTCTCCCAGCTTTTCAACCTGCTATTCATCTTTCATGCGTCCTTCAAGTGTTTCTGTACTTTTGGGTTCTGCCATTGGCTTTATCCCTTCTTCCTCTATTCACTCTCCTGGGAACTCCTCAGAACTCTCCTCAGCTCCCATAGTTTGGTTTATACTTGTACACTGATGACTCCTAAATATGTACCTGTAACTTCCAAACTAGTGTGTTCTGAACATTTTAAAGCTGTTTGAAATCTAATTTAATCTAGGTGCCATCCTTGACACTTCCCTTCCCCTCCACCTCCATTTCTTTAGTCAACCCAAATCCCTGGCATTTAGCCTCCTAAATATTTCACACATTGGTCTCCAATTTTTACTTCCACTGACCTCATTCAGATTTTCTTGTCCTTGTCTCTTTTTCTGAGTGCCTTCAATTACCTACCAAACTCAGCCAGAAAAATCAGTCTTAAATGCCAACCTGGAAATAATACAGGGAGTGCTGAGTCACTCTCTTTTTGAAATCATTTCAAGAGACTTCCCATTTCCTAGTGATTTTTTTTTTTTTAAGTGTGGCCCATATACAACCTACATCAGACCCTCCTGGGTTATATATTAAAAACAGAAATTAAAACAAAATTTGAAGCCCAAAGTCTAGACTCCATCACCAAGTTATTGGATCAAAATTTATGGATGAAAGAGCCCTAGAAATTTCTATTCTTAATGCCACCAGATGATTTTCATGTGCTTTCATGTCTGAGAACTACTGTCTTGGCCTATATCAAGACTCTTTCACCCAAGGTGTTTATGAGCCCACCAAAAGCTTTCATGATCTGATTCCTATTAACTTCTTATTCTCACATCTTGCCATTTCCAAACTAAAAGCTTATACTCTACTAATGGAAATTCCTGCATCTTCCTTCTTGTATGTGTGTGCTTAGTCTCTCAGTTACTTCTGACTCTTTGTGATCCCATGGACAGTAGCCCTTCAGTCTCCTCTATCCATGGGGATTCTCCAGGCAGGAATACTGGAGTGGGTTGCCATGCCCTTCTCCAGGGGATCTTCCCAACCCAGGGATCAAACCCAAGTCTCCCGCATTGCAGGGAGATTCTTTACCAGCTGAGCTATCAGGGAAACCCATCTTCCTTCTTACACCTTGCTGTTTAACTTCTGTAGGCATTTACCATTCCTTGTAACCGAAATAGCTCTCCCCACTTACTTTGCCTGGCCCACTCATTAGTAAATTTCAAGTCCTCACTCAGATATATTTGTTGCAAGTCTTTCTGACATCTCCAGGATGGACTGTGCTCCAGAGAACTCTGTCTCCTCAATACACTACTAGTGGACTATGTCATTTTGCCTGGTGAATAGTTCATACTCAACAGTGCTTTGGCAAATTAAGTTAATAATGCATTTTCTATGAAGCTTCTTAGAATATATGGATTCAGCCATCTATCTTTTGTCATGTAACAGATCACCACAAAACTTTGTGGCTTAAAATCACCACTGCGTATGTAAGCTCATCATTCTGAGCATTGGCAATGTGATCTGTGATCGGCTGGGTAGTTAAATGAAGTTACTCCTGCATCTGTGGTCAGCTTCTGGTCAGTTAGGTGGCTCTGCTTCTAGGATTGGCTTTTTGCCGGCGGGAGGAATTGCAGTTGTTGCGCAATGGTTTCCTCAGTGTATTGAAGGCTAGACCAACCAGACTTGGGACTTGTTCAAGATGGAGGTGGCGGCTTCTAAAAGAGAGACCGAGGTTTAGATTCAGAACTGGTAAAATATCATTTCTGCCACTTTCTATTAGCCAAAGAAAGTTATAACACCAGCTCAAATTTAAGGATGAGCAAATAAACTGCACTTATCGATTGGAGGCACTACAAAGTATTATGGCCATTTTTGCAAACTATTCCATGGGTCTATGTATATGAATTGATTATAATTTACAATGATAATATAATTATATTAATATAATCATAATATAATAATATAATAAAATTATTAATTATATTAATATAATCACAATTTATAGTTATAATTATTATCTCCATAATGGATGGACGGTTTACCCTGGAGATTATGTAATTATAAGATGCATTATAATTTTTCAACATTGTCACCGCTCTTGCCTTATAGATACCCTTATTTCTTTAATCCTCAAACCATTTTATTGCCAAATGTTGATTTTTTTTTTTCCAGCACTATCATCTAATTCTTCTTCAATTATCCTATTCTGGAGTACTGTTTGCATCAATTCGTGAGCAATATAAATAAGCATGTACCCTTTAGTTAATTGCTTGATTTAAGTCTTAAATGAAGCCAACATTCCCAGGCGCAGCAAATGACAGACTCTTAAGTATGAGAATGGACATGCTGCCAAAAAGAAAGCATATCATTCCTGTATCCTTGAATTTTACCTTTCATTTTCAGCTTTACTGCATTAAAAAATTGACAATATCTAGCTTTCGCTCAGCCATATCAGTTGACCTATTTTCTGTTTTGAAATGATATTCATCCTTTTGCCTACTGGAGGATCTCTTCACTGCTCAAAAGACCTTTCTCTAAAGGGCAAAGCTGTCTAAGGTCAAGTCCGTTGGCCTCTGTCCTGGTTAGGTAAGTTGTGCTTTGAATTAGAGCCTTCGCTCTGAATCCTAGCATTCGGCATTAGAGTCTGCACCTTTCTGTCCTGATTTTCATGATTTGTCTGGGAACTTTAACCCCCTTGGCATTTTATCCTCTCCCCAAATCTTAGAAGGATGTAACAATATTGAACATTTCCAAATCACATAAGAGAGAATGGCATGGAAATTATTAAGCAGGCTTTTCAGTTTTCTTTCATAGGGATATATTTATTTATTTATTGGCTTTATGCATCTCTTATTTTCCTTCTTATGGATTTTGAATTAAATTTTCAACAATACTTGATTTTTTTTTCTTTAGCACAAAAATTGTTTTTATACATGTGCTTGGGAGCTGGAAAATTCTGTTTCCAAAAAGCGCCAGAATTTCTTTCTTGTTTTCAAGGGCATTTTGGTTACCAGTATTTCCCTGTTCCTGGTCTCACAGAAGCTTAGCATCCAAGCCTGTCATTCACTGAGGGGAAAAGGTCCTAGAATTTGCTTTGTGACCTGGGAGATGTGGGATATAAGTGTGTGTTACAAAACATAATGCATAAAGCTGCTACGTTTGATACAGTCTGGCTCATGGAGAGATGAGATTTAGCTGTTTGTAATGAGAATTTGATGTGACTGGAAATTGAACAGACGCATCTTTTTATTGAAGGTGTTGAGCCTTATAACAATCATTCGGTGGTAGAAGTTATTATTTTTCACATTACTTTTCAACTATAAAACCTTTCAGGGCCTCATAAGAAAATCCCTCTCCTTGTTCAAGCAACAAAATTTTGGTCCCTTTTTATTTATATCCACATAAAGCAAAACAATGTAGTAACATTTCCCACCCATCTCTTTAAAGATCTGTCTTTGTTTTTCTCTGTGTTAAAGATCTTCTTTTTCTCTTTCTAGGTCGGGACTATCCTCTCATGAAATCTTATTTTCCCTCCTTTTTCCCCTGTGAGAATCTCAAGGAGAAAAAGAAAAAGTGAGAAAAGAGAAAAAAGAAATCTAGGCAGGATGCTGGAGACTTGAAATGTACATAGAAATTTTTTTGAAAACAATTTTCTAACTTTAGTTAGAATCTTTCTTAACAGTGTGCACACACACAAAACAAACAAACAAAACAAACCAAAAACATTTCAGTCTTTACAGATCTTTAGAGAATCAGTACCAAAAAAAAAAAACCAACCCTCAAATTAGATATTTGAACTAAAGTTAGGAGAAAAGCATTATCTTTCCCGCTCCATTCACAAATCAACTTTAGAAACTTGAACACGTCACATAGTTTCTCTTCTAGTTTTTCTGTTTATAAAATGGATATCTATTCAAGTGAAATAATTTCCTGAATTGATTTCTATTTCAGAAATTTATTTTCACCTCAAGTTTCTTTTTTGTTTTTTTTTAGCAGTACTCTATGTTGGGCTTCCCTGGTGAAGGTAAAGAATCTGCCTGCAATGCAGGAAATTCAGGTTCGATTCCTGGATCAGGAAGATCCCCTGGAGAAAGAAATGGCTACCAGATCCAGTATTCTTGCCTGGAAAATACCATGGATAGAAGGGCCTATCGGACTACAGTCCATGGGGTCACAAAAAGTAGGACATGACTGAGCGACTAACACTTCCTTTCACTTTCTTTTCTACTCTTTGTATTCTTTCCCACCAGAAAATAGATTTAGAAAAATTAGTGAGTAGAGAATTTTTTTAATTTTTAATTTTTTGGCCTTCTGTTAGCTCTGATAAAAAAAAATATTATAGGTTCTAATATTCTGTATTATTTGTGAGTTACATCATTAGTGAGTTTGGCTTTAACATATATATTTTGTAAGTTTAAGTCTGGTCTTATTAAATATTGTTCTCTGAAGTTTATATTGCTGGTTTAGCAACTAGTCTCTGGAGAACAACAGGTGATATTAAAAAGGTCACTTCAGTTTTCACCAAAATGATAGTAAGGATTTTATGAAACTGGGTGAGAATGATTTTGAAAATCAATACTAGCGTTTATCAGCTTTTGGGATTAAGAAGTATCTTAAATCCCACAGACAGGCTGGCTGCTTGCCCTATGCTCATGGAGCCTTACAGCTATAGAAGGGAGGACTCAGTCAGAGTTGTGATCCTTGTGGGGGGCTAGGGGTGCTTGGAAGAGACACATGTCTGGGGCAGAGGGGGCTTTTGAAAGATGTCTCTCAAATGACAGTCTTCAGCTGTTGAGAATTAGGTCTCGCTGAAACACTTCACTTTTGTGGTGATCTCAGTAAAGAAAATATTGCTTGATAAACCCCATTTGGGAAATTAGAGAACACCCGTTTGATTACTTGGCTTCCCTGGTAAAGAATCTGCCTGCCAAGGCAGGAGACTAGGGTTTGATCCCCAGGTCAGGAAGGTCCCCTGGAGTAAGGCATAGCAACCCACTCCAGTATTCTTGCCTGGAGAATCCCATGGATAGAGGAGCCCAGTGGGCTATAGTCCATGGGATCCTATTACTTATATTTCTTACTGCTTTTCTGATGTGAGTTGATGAGGTGCTACAGAGACCATACCCAGCACCCTGCTCAGATGTCTCCAGGAAAATTTAATGGACAGAATTACAGCCATCCTAATCTTATTGTAGGCTTTTCAAGTGTATAAAAGCCTTGTCTGTGAGTTAAATGTAAATAAATAACTCAAAGCTTTTTCAACATGTAATAAGAGGAAGAAGAGCAAGCAATAATAAAGGGTAATTCAATAGCTTTCTTTCCTCATTATTTTAAATGTCCTCTTGGCAAGATGTTCATTTTATGCAGTAAGAGTTTAAAGCATCCTAATGCCAGGTCTGGCTCAGTGGTGAAGAATCTGCCTGCTGAAGCCGGAAACTCAGGAGAAGAGGGTTTGATCCCTGGGTTGGGAAGACCGCCTGGAGTAGGAGATCGCAACCCACCCCAGTATTCTTGTCTGGAAAATTCCATGGACAAAGGAGCCAGGTGGGATATAGTCCATGGACACACCTGAGCACGCATGCACTCTAATGCCAGGTCTAGAAAACTAGTGCTGTAATTCACATATGCATTGAATTGTCATGGATTTGTCTATAGAGGGCTATGATTACAAGATTAAATATGTGTAGAAGTGCAGGTGATACTCGAGAATTAAATCACAATATTGATAAGACGGATGCATATCGTTTTCAATTTGCAACTCTACTGCTGTATTGAAGCATTAAAAGTTGCTGTTAAGATATTATTTGTATGTTTTGCTTTTGAACATTATATGCGATTATCCATAAAAATGAGAGGCAGATCCTCCACTTTTAATCTTGGTTCATTAAATACAAAGTAGACATTACAAACTAATATTAAAAAAAGTATTCTCCTCAAACCAACAAAATGAATCAAAAATAGAAGTGTGAAACAGAATCGAGTTAGAACAAACTCTGGGAGATAGTGAAGGACAGGGAAACCTGGCGTGCTGCAGTCTATGGGGCTGCAAAGAGTTGGACATGACTGAGCCACTGAACAACAACAATAACCATGCTCAGATATCTCAGGTTCACAGTTTTTAACTCATACACTATCATTTCATCATTCCATCAGTGCATATTCGTTCATTTTTAATCACACTTATTGCAGACAGCTTTGCTTATTGTCAACTAAAAATGAGAAGCATTGCCACAACTGCAGGTGCGTTAGCCCTTCAGCTCATACAGCAATTGGGAGAATTCCAGAGCTGTGTCACCCAGATTCATTGTGGCCCAGATGTTACTAGCATTACCAGCCTCCAGGTCTCCTGCCCTTTGAACCACATGGAAAAACTGGGATTCTCACTGCCTTGCAGATGGGCAGAGCCTTATGTGCACCGCTAGCTAATGAGTTGTAAGAAATGATAGAGTCAGTTCCAAACTGAGGCTGTGAAAACCCTCTGAGATCCTCTGGTTCCTCCTCACCTGCCAGGAAATCAAGAAGAAGACTTGGTCCTGATGAAACTTTAAGAAGCTGAAGCTTCCTTTAGCCTAGTTCCTACCTGAAACAATTCTTTCCCATCTCCTAACACCCACTGTGGAGAAGGCAATGGCACCCCACTCCAGTACTCTTGCCTGGAAAATCCCATGGATGGAGGAGCCTGGTGGATTACAGTCCATGGGGTTACAAAGAGTCAGACATGACGGAAGCAACTGAGCACTCACGCATGAAACACCCACTGAATACTTAGGAGGGGAGGAAATAAACCTTTCTTATGTGAAACCATTGAGATTCCCTGGGAAATTTGATAACAGGAGCACAACCTAGTCTACCATAAATACTAGGTTGGTCAAAATGTTCATTTGGGTTTTTCCATATGATCATATAGAAAAGCCAAAATAAATTTTTGGCCAATCCAACAGTTCCAATGGACTGAATAATTTCCTTACCTGTAGGCTTCATATTTAGGTATATTAGTAATAACTGTTTCTAAAAGAAGCCATATATCCTCCTTAACTTGCAGTTTTCATCTTTATTCTTTCCTGCTGCCAAAATCAAATTTTGGTCAAGTGTCTTATTTGGGCCAGGATGATGAAATCTGGAAGATGCTAGTGTGGAAAGGAAAGGGGGCAGGACAAATAAATACTATGAATCCAGAGGACCAAGCAGAGTTGGTCTAAATATCCAGCTACAGCAGGCTTCACGGGCAACAAGTGACCTAAGTACCCAGACTGGGCTCAGGATTTGGGGGTCAAGGTGGTAAGAAGGCTCAGACGGAGGAATGTGGCCATGCTGTGGGGTCATCCACAGTTTTGAGATGGCAGGGAAGGTGGAGAATTCAGAATGAAAGACCGTGAACAGTGCTTCAGGATTGAAAAGCCCAAGTGTGGTTGTCTTGGTTGGTACCATGAGTATGAATCAAGGGCCTGACAAGGAAGCAGAGCGTCTCATGGACAAAAACCGGGCAGCGAAGTCACACCCAGACCAGAGCAACTGTGCCTCATTGAACCCAGAGGGACTTTTTGTCTCTGAATCACTTGTTTGGAGTTCCTGGTATGTCTGGGGGCAAGGCCAGAGCCTAGAAGGGGAAGGATGGGTGATCCCACAGATGACCAGAAGCTCTGCAAGAACAAACATCAGAGACCTCCCCCCTACCCTTTCTGATGGAGCTGTTTTGGGGATCTCAATTCCATTTTTCCTTTTATATAGAATTTATCTCAATTTCATCTTATGTTTCCTCATGCATGTGTGCTAAGTCATTTCAGTCGTGTCTGACTTTTTGTCACCCTGTGGACAGTAGCCTGCCAGGCTCCTCTGTCCGTGGGATTCTCCAGGCAAGAATAGTGGAGTGGGTTGCCATGACCTCCTCCAGGGGACCTTCCCAACCCAGGGATTGAATCTATGTCTCTCACTTACATCTCCTGCATTGGCAGGTGGGTTCTTTACCACTGGTGCCACCTGGGAAGCCCCATATTTCATCCTGGATAGTTCCCATTCCCAGTTCTATAGTTTGTTTTACTATTTATCAGATACCTGTGGTGACTGGCCACAATTAGGGGGTTTCTGTTTACTGCAGCCACACCCATCACAATGTTGTAGGGACTGCTAAGAAGGTCCCTTGGAGCATGTGTGTGTCATTGGGAGTTTGTGTACCACAGCTGCCTGGGTGACGTAGTCTTTCTGGAGAGGAATTTGACAATATGTTCGAAAACATTTTTACTCATTAATCCAAGAAGATAATTTGAAATGCAACAGCAGCAGTAGTCGGTGAAATACCGGAATCGACTTACGTGCTCCAAAGTACTGGTGGGGGGAGGGGATGCTTACAAATACTATGATACAGCGTGGGTCATGTGACCTCCCTGACTGTTCCTTCTTCTGTGGGGGCCTTGGGTCTATTCGTGGGAGGCAGTGGCGGTGGGTGGATTCGATGAACTTCAAGGCCTCTGTGCGTCTTCAGTTCTCTGAAGGCATCCTCTGTGGTGAGTCTGCCTTTCACAGAAGTTCCATTTCTGGGAACTCAAGGCACTCCATACGTTCCCCTCTTGGCTCTTTTCTGGGTAGTTGTTAACATCCAGTTCGGTTCTGACTTCTATCCCTTCTTGATTACCACCCCCACCCCCCCTCCCCCACCCCCC
>SJYA01002365.1:1334088-1461248 GCA_006410615.1 Neotragus moschatus | reverse complement strand
CCCCCCACCCCTCCGCCACCACCCTCCTCAGCCGTTTCTCGGAGTTTCCTGTCAGCAGCCCTCGCTGGCAAGCTGCTAGCCTCCCTCCAGCTGTGTTAGCCTTCTGAGCGCTTGAGAAGATGCTCCGCCTGCGGGAGGAACCTCTCCAGGCAGCTGCTTTGAAAGCCTCTCTCGGGCTGAGCAGCTGCGTCAAAACCTGGCTTGGGCTGTTGCGGAAGGCGGCTGCTGCTCCTGGTGGTCAGCTTTGTGTGGTTTTGATACATCACAAAAAGAGAAGAGAGCGAGCCCCTTCCAGCCGGCTGTCTTCCTGCTCCTCCTGCCTGAATATATGGGGAGAGAGTGCAGGTTTCCCAGGCTTTAGCTTAGATAATCCAAACAGCAATCAATCCTTTCCCCTGCAATTTGTGCACCTCTTCAGGCCTTTCCCTTCTTGTTCTAACCGTTCAGCTCGTCTTTCTGACTCAGAGTGAAAATAAAACTGCCTTAGGTGATATAAGACTTGCTTTCCTCGGATAACACATCAGCAGGAAATCTCTAGTGCATCTCCTGCCGTCTTGTCAAAGTTAATTTATCCCAGGCAGAGCTAATGGTCTTTCTCTCTGTGACCCTGAAAGCCTTTTCTTCACCTGTGACCCCATTTTGGTCAGTGGTATCAGCTTTCTTTCCAGTCTCCAACTCTTGGGTTCTCTCTCTCTCTCTCTTTTTTAATACTTCTTTCCTCTTCATCCCTCGCACCTAGTCAGACATTGTTATTTCACCTTTTTTCCCCAGACTGTCTCTAACAGTTGCCCTTTTTTCTATTTCAGTTCCCATAACCCTCATCCATATCCTCACTTAAAAAGCACTAACTGCTTTTCTCCAGTCACTTACCTGCTGGATTCATGGACCTCAGCAGTGACCTGTCTCAATGACCAAGGGGTGATTCATGGGGCCCCCCTCTTGGTCAGTGGCAAGGGGCACAGAACCTGTGGGGCCAGGGAAGTAAAGAGGAGATTCTTGTGGGTTGTATTCAGGAACTGCACTTTGACCCCCTGAGGTTTCATGGACAAAGCCCTCCCTGACTTGCAAAGTCAAGCACTTAGCTTGTAAAACAAGGAAACTCTGAGCATCAGTTTCTTTACCTACCACTCAGAGGATTCAAATCATGTCCATCTCTATAATCCTGCCTTCATGTCCCCACAGGTCACCCACAGCTAAGAATTCTCTTCTTTCCTTTCCAAATAGGAAAAATAAATAAATAGGTGCACTTTCTGACAATAGGCAGACACATAGGAATTTTTTTTTCCAACCAACCTCAAGGTCTTCACTCTATTAAAGTTGGGTCTGGAAACTATATAAAAGTCAACTGTAAAATGCCCATTTACAACTAGTTGTGCGTGCTCAGTCACTCAGTCACTTCCGACTCTTCATGATCCCTTGGGCTGCAGCCCAAGGAGCAGGACAGCTCCTCTGTCCAGGGGATTCTCCAGGTAAGAGTACTGGAGTTGGTTGCCATTTCCTCCTTCACGGGACCTTCCCAACCCAGGGATCAAACCCAGGTCTTCTTTATCTCATGCATTACAGGCAGATTCTTGACCACTGACCTATTGTGGAAGCCCTTAGCACTAGTTAGCATCTAATAAAAGCATGAGGTGGACTCATGCGTTGTAACCCAGCTTGGCAGAGCCTCCCTGCTTAGAGTCTTTCGTGGTTGCCCTTGCTCTCCACCTGGCAGTTGCTATCTTTAAAAATATGCTCACGGGTTCTCACCTGGGCTGCTGAATTGGCTTTCTAAATACAGCATCTTTGCCCTATTTTGTCAGCCTCCCGTGTGTCCTTCACGGTGTGCTCTAATGTCCTGGGGAACAATTGGCTGCACCGTGATGGCTGAAGAAACGTCTGCTGGTTCTACTTCCTGCTTTCTCTCCCAGCCCCTCTCTTGGTCTGGATACCTGGGTCGCCCTCCTGCAGCCAAATAGGTGGATTCTTTACAGCTTCTCCTTTCAGTCTTCCTCACTTGTGTATATGACAGTGGATAGATGCTGACAGCCCCACTGGGTCCTTCAGATCCCAACATGGGTACCATGGATCCCAGGAGGGTACACAGGGATACCTAGGCATAGGGGTCGAGGCAAAGCTTCCCAGGTAGAGGAAATGACATCTGCTGAGGCTTGGAGGCAAGAGAGTACATGGTGTACAAGAGGCATCATTCTTTTCTCTGTGATATTTGGTTATAAATAGGTTTTTCATTATGAAGTGTACCTGTATCATTGAAAAAAAAAAGTCTGACAAATAATACTCTGATGTGTTTTTCTTCCCCCATTTCATTAAAATGCTGATCTTGACCAACTAAATTATTTTCACACCTCAATAAAATCCATCAGTGAGGTTGAAAATTTTAAAAAAAAAAATGTCAGTTTAAAGTACAGACTGGGTGGAGCCCAGGGTGTGAGGGGTCCTATGGTGAAGAGACTGCAGGAAAGGAAAACAAAATCAAATCCTGAAGTGCCTTGGCCGCTGGTAGTGGGTACTTGGAGTGTGATGCAATAGTCTTGCTGCAAACCAGGGAAGCCCTCAGATTTTTTTTTTTAAAGCAAGAGCAGAAATCCAGTTAGAGGATTTTTTTTTTTCTTAAATAAGAGCTGTGTTATACTATCCTAGGGAGGAGGAAATGGCAGCCCAGTATTCTTGCCTGGAAAAATCCCATGGACAGAGGAGCCTGGCAGGCTACAGTCCATGAGATCTCAGAGTCGAACATGATTGAAGTGACTTACCATGTGTTATCCTAAATGAGGAGAGAGAAAGTTAGAGTAGAAGGTGGTAGTGGAGATGGGGAAGTTGACTTTGAAGCTAGTGAATGGACAGAACTGGCAGGACTTGCTGATGGTGTATCTGGAGTGTAAAGGAACAGAGGAGGGCAAGTTAGGGAGCCTGCACGTGTGGGCTGTAGAGCAGGACTGCCTGTGTTTAAACACCCGTCTTGCTAAATGTTAGCTGTGTGATCTTGGGAAGTTAACTTACTCTGAGTCTCAGCTTCCTTATATCTAAAATAGAGGTAACTGGTTTTCCTACACTACAGAGTTACTATAATATTAAGAATTAAGTGATAAAATACTTTAAACAGTACCTGACAGATAACCATTAAACAAATGGTAGCAATTGTCAGTTTTATTCTTTTATTTCCCTAAGAATCAATATTGTTTCCTTCTGTAAATTCTCCATAGTTCTTGGTATTGTAGTTTCCACAATCTCTAGCTTTTGGTAATATGTGAGGCTTACCAAAGACTCCAATTTCTGGAGAAACTGGAATCCAGTTTCTCTGACACTGAGCTCTGAAAGTTCAGGGTTCCAGTAAGTATGTTCTTTCTTCTTCCATAATGACTTTGAGGTTCAAGGAATACTATATATGTTGAGGTTAATATGTTTGAAGCACATAGGGACCTCTGTTGTCTGTTGTTTCATGAGGGAATCTAGCCTTGCTGCTCTGAGTATGGACCCCAGACCATCAGCCTTAACATTGTCTGGGAGCTGGTTAGAAATACAGAATCTCAAGTTCTCCCTCAGACCTACTAATCGGACTCTGCATTTTAACACCGTTTCTAGGTGGTTCACGTGCACATCAAAAGTTAAGGAGCAAGGACTTCCCTGGTGGTCCAGTGGTTAAGACTTCACCTTCCAGTACAGTGGGTAAGGGTTTGCTCCCTGGTCAGTGAGTTAAGATCCCACATGCCTTGCTGACAAAAAACCAAAGCATAAAGCAGAAGCAATATTGTAACAAGTTAAATAAAGACTTTAAAAATGGCCCGCATCAAAAAATCCTTAAGTAAAAAAAAAGAAAGGAGTTAAGGAGCATACTCTTGGGAGCCCATAGAACATTGCATGTGCTTGGTTTTCTGCCACAAGCATGTGATCTCAAATAGCTTCCTCACCCAGATTCTATCAGCGTGATTTTAGAGTTCTTTGCACAGCTGTTCTGTGGCTGTAGTAGAAATCCCATGGCCTAATTGGTTGATGCTGAGTTATTCCTTCTCCTCTGAAATAGGCACCTCACAGTTTGGCCATCATATGCTCCTAGTACAAAACCAGGGCAGGGATTTAAACAGGGAACTCAAAACTGTCTGTTGCATCAGGGTTCAGGTGAATCTGAAGAGGACTGAAACTAAAACCCCAGCATCAGCTCAAGTATCCCTTCCCTCAAAAGTAGATGAAACAGGCTCAAATCACTCCTCTATGTCCTAGCTTATGCCTTCTTGCCATCCAGATTTTTGAATTTTGCTCCATGCAACTGGGGCTTCCCAGATGGCTCAGTGGTGAAAAACCCACTTGTCAATGCAGAAGACACGAGAGACTCAGGTTCGATCCGTGGGTCGAGAAGGTCCCCTGGAGGAGGAGATGGCAACCCACTCCAGTATTCTTGCTTGAAACGTTTCGTGGACAGAGGATCCTGGTGGGCTACAGTCCACAGGGTCACAAAGAGTCAGACAGGACTGAGCAACTAACACACATCCCTGCCCCCCCATGTAATTGACATTCTCTTGGCCATCTGGTACTCCCAGCTTCTGTGTTAGCTGGGTTGGTTTAGCTTACGGATCAGTGTGCCCATCCTTGCGTACTATCCTTCTACTCTGTGTCAACACAGATTAAAAACAAACAAACAGAAACATTCACTCAAGACCTTCTGTGTGTAAGACAAATAACAACAGGTTTGGGAAAATGGAAAGGACTTTACATCACAAATGTGAACAGTTTAATGGTAGAATATTAGCAAATCCTTGCCTAAAAATACCCCTTGGACATTTTTACAATTCAGATCCAGCTTCCTGCCTCATCTTTCTGCCCTTCCTTCTCCCCCCACTTACTTCTGTGCAATCTCAGAAAGAAAATTGGCGGAAGAAAAATGCTCCATTCTTTCCATTTTTAGTGCAATATAATTTAGTATTTAGGCTGCCTTTGTAACCCAGACTCTGCTGAAGCTTTGAAAAGACTGCCTGTGATGCCAAGCAGTCAGAAATGGTGTGAACTCCTTCAGAAACACATGGGCTGAGCACGGGAGATGGGGGGCTTGTCCAAGGAAATTGGATGCTGTTGCCAAAGAAAGGATGTGTGCCTGCTGGGCAGCCACAAAGCAATAAATGTGCACTTGTGGGAAGAGTAGCCTTCTCTCCCCTTGTGTTTCTGACTCATTTTGTCATCTTTCCTTGGTTAGAATATTTATTCACTTGCATTGTCACTTACTGGTGGTTATTAAGTACCTAACAGGTATGAAACCCACCATTCAGGGATTTACATACTTTGACTTTAAAAGTATGATGGCATTAGCAAGATAAGTACAATTATTGTCACTGTACACTTGAAGACACCGTGTTTATGCAGTTTACATGGTTTAGCCACAGTGACACAGCTAGTTAAGTGCCTATGTAAATTATTTACATCTGTCTTTCCTAGACTATGAGCTTTTAAGAAAGCAACATCCATGTCGTCTTCATATGTGGCTTTGAAGTGCTTGGTCCTGTGGTCTGCTGTAGCAGCTCAACCATTGTTTGGTTTGAACAAGTACTTCTGTTGCAGGAAGGCGGACCCCATCCAGGGCCAGAAACTGGGCTCTTGTCTAATACTTGGAAATGAATTGTCCGAGGAGACATATGTGCTGACAAAGCAAGAGATTTTATTGGGAAAGGGCACCCGGCTGGAGAGCAGTAGAGTAAGGGAACCCAGGAGAACTGCTCTGCCGCGTGGCTCGAAATGTCGGGTTTTATGGTGATGGGATTAGTTTCCGGGTGGTCTTTGGCCAATCTTTCTAATTCAGAGTCTTTCCTGGTGGCGCACACGTCGCTCAGCCAAGGTGGATGCTAGCCAGAGGGAGTCTGGGAAGTGGACGGACAACCGGTGTCTCCCTTAGACCTTTCCCGAACTCTTCCGGTTGGTGGTGGCTTATGGCTTATGGTTCCGTATTCCTTATCAGGGTCTCCTGTTATAAAACAACTCATGCAAGTGGTTACTATGGTACCTGGCCAGGGTGGGCGGTTTTGATCAGTGTGCTTCCCCTAACACTTTAAAGCGCAAGAGATGAGAGGGAAACCTAGTTTCTTGGCTGTGAAATTAAAGATTCACACACACACATATATATTTCATGATAGAGATGAGTGAGGCAGGGGAGAAAAATCTTGAAAAGAACTCTTACTATTCAGGTAAGTTCCCTTATCTCAGAGCAGTTTAACTCTCCCACCTCAAAGGGATTCAAATAAAGAATGAGGTATGGCTGCTTCCGTGAGCCACTTTCCTACCAAGATTACTAACATCCTGGCTTGCTCATTTTGAGTTCACAGACCTTAATTATGTAGCACACAGCATGAATCATCCTGTCTGTTCCTACAGAGAATACCGATTTGTCTTGCAGACAGTGCAGCAAAGCCACCACAAGAAAACATGAGGGAGAAAGTACCATAGACCCTCCCCTGCCCACCAGGTGGGGAGTGTTTCCTTTCTGAGGTGATAATCACCTGTCCTGTGACCACCACTGGGAGTGCAGAGCTCTGATACTTGATGGGTTTTGTTCTGTTTTTTCTTTTCTTTTCTTTTTTTTTATTTTTTGCCTTGTGTGGCATGTGGGATCTTAGTTCCTTGATCAGGGATTGAACCTATGCCCCCTGCATTGGAAACACGGGGTCCTAACTGCAGGACTATCAGGGAAGCCTCTAACACTTGATGGTTTTAATCACAATCAATGGCCTTGCCATTGTATAAAGCTGGACAAGTCATTTGCCCCTCAAGGCCCCCAGGCATCTCATTTTAGACAAAAGTTTTTTTTTGTTTTTGTTTTTGTTTTTAAGTGAGAATTCACTGTTCGTTAGAACAGTGCAGCTGGCTTCATTGTTCGGGAATGCCATTCCCCCCACTACTTACTACATTGGGCTGTTGCCTTTTCTGTTTATTGATATGGGAACCAAAGCAGAAGGGAACACTTCACCCACCTGGAGTTTAGTAGATTTGAAACCTCAGAGGCTCAGGGACAAAGCCAGGAAAAGCTATTCTCAGGAAGTGAACAAGTAAGACTCAAGAACTGTCACAGCCCCAGGCCTTATACCCAAAACCTGTTCTCCTCAGTTAAGACAGACCAACAGGTTACTCACCCAGATCTCTGTGACATCCGTGTCTCACTATCTAAAGCATGAGTTCTCTAAGTCAGGTTCAAACTTGAATTGCTTGAGGAGCTATAAGAGGAAGCAGACATCCTCCGTCCCTGCAACTCTATTTGCTTTCAAAGTACAGTAAGTCCCCTACATAGGAATGAATTCCATTCTGAGAGCACATGTGTAAGTCCAGTTTGTTCGTAAATCCAACAAAGTGAGCCTAGGTACCTAACTAACACAATCGGCTATATAGTACTGTGCTGTGATGGGTTTATAATACTTTTTCACATAAATAATACATAAAAAATAAACAGAAAAAGAAAACATTTTTAATCTTGTACAGAACCTTGAAAACTGCAGTAGTCCAGTATAGCAATTGGCATACAGGGGCTGGCATCAAGTGAACAAGCAAGAAGAGTCACTTACTGGAGGAAAGAGAGAAGAGCTGAAAGACTGCCCTGCCTGCAAGGGGAGGTGAGGGCAAGCTGCAGTTCCACTCATACCAGACATTTATGAAACACATTCTAGCATCTTTGAAAGCTGACGACTTGAAGGTTCGCATGTGGGGAACTTACTGTATAGTCATGCTGGACAGGAGGTAACAGACAGCACAGTATCCCTGCCGTTCATATTCCCCTTGTCTGCCTCCCATGGCCCTCTGCTTCCTGGACCATCCTCCTCCTTGGCATCTTTTTGGTTCTTGCTTCCCCTCCGCACTTTGGCTCTGCACCTTAGGCTCCAACATTTAGTTAGACCCCCTGATTGAGGTTCAGTTAGTTTACCCTCTGCATTTTCAGTCACTCCTAAATTTTCCCTGAGTGCTCCCCAGATACTGACTTCCACCCCTCTCCCTCTGATGACCGTGGGCTTCCTATGCTCTCCCTCTCTGACAGAACGGCACCAGAGGGCACTGTCATGGGCTGGAGGAGATCGGATAACCAGCCACAGTGAGGAGGGTGAGCACAGAACCTAACAAGAAGGATAGAGAAAAACTGTTAACACAAAGAGGAATAACGAAAAGCCCAGGTTGTGGTGTACAGTGTGGGGTTTTTGAAATGTTACTGATTCTAAGCTCATACTGTTTGCATGTGACGGGCCAATAATCGAGAGGCAAGCAGTTGGGACGAGGAATAGTGAGTTCATTGAAAAAGTGAGCAAACCACAAAGATGGTGAACTCGCATCCCAAAGAAACATCTTGTGTGAGTTAGAATTCAGGCTCCTTTTATACTAAAAGGGAAGAGAATAAAGTCAAACCGTCAGCCTCCAAAGGGGATGTGTTAATTTCATCCTTCTCCTGGTTATTAACAGGTGGGCCTGGTCAAAGCTAAACAAAAGTATTTTAATGCTCATTACCTGAGAGGCAGGGTTCACAGAGATGGGCCCTTACATATCAATGGAATTTAAGCTTACAGGCAACATCTCTTTCGTGATTTACTTGTAGTGGAATACAGAGGGTCTTCCCTATTACAGAAAGGACCCTGAAGAAATTGGGAGACCTGGAGTAGGTCAATGTTATACATTACATCATGTTGCTCCTGTCTCATCATTAGCCTCCTCATTTTTAACTGAAAAATCTAGTCAAGCTCTCAAGTCCTCTTTAATGCTGACATTCAGTCATTCTAGCGCCCATAGAAAGAATGCATTTCTGAGGGTCTCACAGACGCGATTTTATTGCAGCCCAGTCTGATAATTAATATTCACCGTAATAACTCTGGGTCATCAAGGAAAATGACATTATGCCCAATGTACTTTTAAGGAAGACCTCATAAAGTTTAATACATTTTAGAATGATTTTCTGTCAGCATGTTAAATGGAAAAAGCGTGTATGCTATTTGCTCCCACCCTGTTATGCTGAAAATATGCAGTCTAGAACGATGACACTTCTTAGGATTCTGTAGAGTGCAGCATAATATATCTATACAGCACTTGATCAAGATAACTGCTTTATACTAAAGTGTTTACCAATAACAGGACGATTTTCCGGATTAAACAATTCAGATGGATTGCCGTGGAGGCAATCAGGTTTGCTTTGCCATTAACACATATTTTAAGTTTCAACACATTAATTTCATGTTGTATTGTCTTTTTTCTACAAGATAGACCCATCCGGGTTGACCTTTTCTCTGGCTAATTTATATATTGATTTTATCACTTCCTGCAGGAAGGAGATTTTTCCTTTGATGACTTAAACAGTTTTTTTCCCCCTCTCCTTTTTCACATTCTTCTCCCATTTAAGTCCTTCCAGAATATTGAGCAGAGTTCCCCGTGCTATACAGCAGGTCCTTGTTGGTTATCTGTTTTAAACAGAGCAGTGTTCTGTTTTGGATGTTGATATTCTTTGAAGTGTTTTGACTGTTGTTGCATTATTGACAGAAAAGCTTAAAATGCTCAGATCACAGCTCAGAATGTTCACTCATTTACCATCAAGTCATTAGTGTCTCAATGCTGCGTGCTGGAAATATTGCTTTGGAGTGACTGGTGTGAATGACTTGGTTCTTCAGTTTTTAAGTATTTCAGGGAGAGAGCCCTGCAGTCACGATGTTGTAGCCACGCGTTCTGGGAAACAAACTCACTCAGAAGGACAGTGCAGATAGCGGAGTGCAGTTTATTACACTGGCGGGCCCAAGGCAGAGTCTCCTCTTAGCCAAGGACCCTGACTAGCATTTGTGAAAATCTTTTATACCCCATGTGTACGTGTCTGAACCCACCACTCCAAATTCCTTGAGACTTACATAAACCAAGGAAAATACAATCCCAATGACCCCATCATTCACATGCTATGTGCTCATGTGCTCAAACAGTCAAACAATTAGCCAACAATCAATAAACCTGAGGTTACACTCCAATAGATACAGAAAACTTTATGGCCTGTCTGGAGGAAGGGATAATTAGTGTATGTTTTCTCTTAGGCGATGAGTAACCTAGATATGATCTTCAAGGTTCCCCTGTCTGGAGGGGGTATTATCCTTCTGTTGTTGTTTGCATAGGCACTAAACACAGAGTTCAGAGTCCATTGGAAAGGTGGCCGAGCATGATCACCATGAACAGGCCTAAGATGGAGTCCAGGCCCTATGAATTCCTTCTTCAACTACAGAGGAATTTGAGACAGTTTTTACCTTTCAAAGTTGTTCCTCTGGGCTTCTCTGCAAACTTAGCCCTGATCAGAGTCACAACCTGTTACCTCTTCAATTGTGACCTGTGTTAATAACAATCTTTAGCCTTTACATCTCTTTGCAAAAAACACTGAAGGATGTTTTAGCTTTTTTTCTCAATCTTTAAGAATGCAGTCTCTCAAATAAAACATGGTGATCAATGCATGAAGTTGGGTTGTGGCTACCTGAATATTACAGAACCAGTGATTTTTCTATGGGCTCCCATAATATTTAAGTGCTCCCCTGGTGGTTCAGTGGTAAAGAATCCACTTGCCGATACAGGAGTTGCAGGTTTTATCCCTGGGTCAGGATGATCCCCTGGAGAAGGAAATGGCAACCCACTCCAGTACTCTTGCCTCCAAAATGCTATGGACAGAGGAGCCTATAAGACCCCAGTCCACAGGGTCACAAAAGAGTCAGACGTGACTTAGCTACTAAACTATGACAATAAAATTTTTAGTCTCAAGAGACCAAATATATGAGATTCTAAATTGGTCTCCAGATCTGTTCTCCACAAATAAGGAAACATGATACAGTAGAAGCAAGAAGATATTCTTTTAGTATAAATAATTGGTGGTGGTATTTTTCCTTCCAGGAAAGGTGGAAGCAGCCTTTTCCTGCCAGCCAGAATATTCCCCTCTCTCAGTACTATGTCACTTCAGCCAAGTCATTTAACCTTCATGGTCCTTAATTTTCCTGAGATGTAAAATGAGGTATAAACTCGGTGACCTCTGATGGCCCATTTGGCTCTTTCACTCTCTGAATCACTAGTGAGCCACAAGATGAAGGTCACTCTTCTTTGCCAAATATTGCTAATTGGGTTGCAGGGGATCAGTGTAGAGTGATGGAGGTACCCTTAGGTAGTTATGGTCATTAATGTTTAACTAGTGCCTGGACAATTCTGCAAGGTCTTGAGGGTCCAGAAGCTGAAAGGTCCTTCAATCCATCTGAAAGAGCCTCAGGAGCTCAGTGGGATGGTTGGAGTATATGCACTATTTAGTCAGAAAGTTTATTTTAAAAAGGGTCTGCATAGTATTCTCAAAGGCTTCTGAGACTCCAGAAATATATTTGCATATATATTATTGATTTGAGTGTAAATTCTCTCTTTGATTTTGTAAAGAATAACTCTTCAGCTTTTTGAGGGCTTATTTGCTGTCCTATTTGCCTAAGCGTATAAAAAAAAAAGAAAAAAAGCAATGGAATCAGGAAAAGAGGAGCAAAGAACATATGTATTGCCCTAGAATAGGAAATGTACAGTCAAAAGTATGATTTGAAAGAACATACTCCAAAATACTCCAAATGAGATTATATCATATGGTCTTGAATTTTGAACACGAGCATAAGATATTAATAATGTTTGCATTGGACTGGTAAAATTATAGGTGATTTCTATATTCTTTATTTTCATATTATTCAAAAAGCATGTATAATTTTTAAAGACTGGAAAATCGAATGTATGGGGAATAGAACATTCCCTTAGGTTTTTTCTATGTACTTAAGGGTGTATTTTGTCCAAGTGGCATCACTGTTGAGTGATGTGACCATTTTCTATTTTAAGATTAATAAAAAGCATTTTAAAACTTACTTCAAAACATTGAGGATTCTATTTTGACTTAACAATAATAGATTAAAAATATATTCCTGAACAACTTTTAAGCACTTCCACTTTCACTCTTCATGTTGACTCTTTTAACATCTTTATGGCAACATGACATTAGAATCCCTCCAGCTGGTAAGAGGCTTATTAGCAAGGAGAGCTTTCACTGTGCTCCTCCAGTCTCCTAGGTTGCTCATTTTGGGACATATACTCTGGTCAAATGCTATCAGTTGTATTTTACTCTATCCAATAAGCAATTCTAGTTTCAATGAAACAAACTGACTCTGAGAAATGAATATCTGAGTCATTTCTTCTGAAGTTTACCGCCCCGATTGCTTAAACTACAAGCCATTTTTGCATCTGTACTAGGTCTAACATCTCCTGTTGCTTTCACGGGCAAGATTGGCTCGTATGTGACAGGGAATGTAACTGAAGGTAAAGGAAGCTTGGGTGTGAGCTTCCCTGACAGCCAGGGCTGGAGTGCTAGAGTGCACGTGTGTAGCTTCTTGGCCTCTGTTCCTCTGTGGCTATCACTGAGGTGAGTTGAGAGTTTCATCTGTACATCCATCTCCCAGTGACGTTGAGTGAGTTCCTCCGTCACCTCCTTTGTGCCTTGGTTACCTTCTCTTTAGAGAAGACTAGTGGGGAGACTGTATTACCTACCCCATAGGGTTGATGAGAGCATTTATGCACATTCCCACTATAAAGCCTTCAGGACATGGCATTTCTTTGGCATCAAAGAAGTACTTAGCTATTAGCTATTACCATTATTATTGTTGTAAAAAGTTGAGCTGTAAATACATCAAACCTTCACCTTATAGGTGCTGCCTCCTTGATTTATTGCATTATTTTTTTTTAAGGCTTTTATTAAATTTGTTGCAGCACTGCTTCAGTTTTATGCCTAGATTTTTTGGCCATGAGGCATGTGGGATCTTAGTTCCTCAACCAGGGATTGAACTGGCACCCCTGCATTGGAAGGCGAAGTCTTAACCCCGGGCTCACCATGGAGACCATTCTTTTTTGAGCGACAGCATCACAGCTTACTTTGTTATTTTTTGTCATCGCAAGAGGGATTACAGAATTTTTTCTTCCATGGACGCTTCTGTAGGTTCTTTAGAAGGCTCCCTCTGATAGCAATGTCACTGACTTGGAGAAAGGGTTCCATCCATCCAGCTGGTGAAACCACTCTGCCTGTGGTAACTCTGCTACATGGTCTCTTTCTATTCTCTTTCCCCCGTCTTTTTGTTCTTGAAGTAACAGTCCTTCTTGGCCAGCTCTTCCACATCTGATTCACGGAAAACATCCACAGATTTGTTCTGATGAGCTCAGAGAGCCAGGGTGATTCCAGCCCATCAGTAACACCCGTGATTGTGCCGCCAGAGCAGTTACTCATTCCATCTCTCTCTCTCTCCTTAGAGTTTTCAGGAAGAAGTCAGACCCCGGTCCACCATGCTCCCCCAACACCCAGCAGAAATAACCTGCAGTAGTCACACTTTGCAGGCTTCCCAGGTGTCCAAGGAGCCTGGCCGACTGAAGTCCATAGGGTGGCAAAGAGTCAGACACAATTGAAGTGACTCAGCATGCAGGCACACACAGGCACACGTTACACTTTCTGAGGAACCCCCTTGAAGAGCCTCTCCCTAGGTTTCAGTTACAGGGCGCAATTTTCTCCAAAGAAAACTTCCACACAGACTTTTCTTCACTTTTCTTCTTCTTCCCCGTATTAGACCTTTGTGTAGAATGGGGGCATCCGTAGCCTTGTGGCTGGTTTGGGGGGTCTTTTCTGAGGCTCCCCCTGGTGGACACATCTGCACTTACATTGATGCCTTTTATCTTGAGCATCTGCTCTCTCAGTGCGGGAGAGTTTCTTTCTGGAACAGAGAAGACTTTTTCATATAGTTTTAAAATAGTTCAGAAATGTTTCGGTAATTGTATCCAACATGGAATTATTGAAACATTTGCTAAGGCCACAGAAAAACCTATGCATTGTAAAGTTTGGGTAATGTTTGAAGATCTAAAGAGGAAAAAGTGCTCAGCAATGAGCAGCAAACATTACTGAGCATCATTGGGAGCTTTTTTTTTTTTTCTTCTTCTTTTAATGCTGACTCTATAATTCAATTCTAAAATTAAGAAAGAAGAACACATATCACAATGAAGTAAAGTGACCTTTTTAGCTACACAGCTTGAAGTTTCACTAATGCATTTAGCTCCATCAGAAAGGTTCCGTTTTATTTTCTGCTTATCAGCCACAAATGTAATAGATTATAATGCTAAAGGGAAATTAACCGTGTGACAGTGGAAATAGTTTGCATAAAATTCATTTACTTGAAAATTACTCATATTTACCAGATTTGCAGTTCGCTAAAGAAGTGGTGTGGTACCAGCAGAGTTAAACCATAGAACAAAGCGCACTGCTAAGCCTAATTGGAAACAGCGTTTATGCAATGATTGAAATAGAAAGATGGGAAATGTGGACAACTGCAGTGTTTTCTGTTGGGATTAAGGCATTTAAATGTAAGAATATTATACTTTAATTTGTAAGTGTAAACAAGATGCACTTTAAGTCATGAAAAATCATTGATGCTTCAGAAATGGGCTTCCAGTTCCAGTGAATGCAATTTTTTAGACCCAAGAACTATGATATTTCCAGAGGGATTTTTTCACTCTCGATAGGGAGAAAGATACTGTTTTTGAGCATGTAAATATGCATTTCTTTTCTCTCTCTGAACATCTGCTACCTTTATTTTATTATACAACCAAACCAATTGATGCTCATTTTGAACAAGGAAAATTTACAGTGTTTATTCGGTGTAAAAGACTTATTCATTCAGTGAGTTTTCATTGGGATACACAGCATCTTATTTTGTCTTGCTGAGTTATGCGTGTTACAAGAATACAATCTAGTTATTATTGATCTGGCAAAATGACTTCATTGGTTTACAATATTCCCAACTCAAGAAGGAAATAAGCTTCATATGCAATTTGTTATTTAAAAAAAGTATCCAAGAGCTGTGGATCTAGAAGTCAAGATTCATTTGAATCCTAAGAAGAGAACAGTATTTCATAAAATTAACTCCTTAATATTTGACTCCATGGTCCTGATTTGTGTTTCAGATGCCATCCTAAAAAATGCTTCTTGTGTATTAATTGAGAGCAAGGAAGATTAAAGGTGGGCAGACATTTAAATTTTATATCAGAGATGAGGTTCAAATAATCTGCTAGTTTTTCTTATAGTTTTCAAATATGAAAATGAGATGATATATTCATTTTGATAAATAGGACTGTGTATTATCTCATGGAAAAGGAAGGTTTTCATTATTCTTTCAGTCAAGATCTAATCAGGAGCTGGAAACCACAGATTAATTTGAACAGAGAAAGTTTAGTGTAAGAAATGATCAACTGTAAGGGATAATTGGAACAACTAATAATATGAGAATAGTTCCGGACTTCCCTGGTGAGACAATGGCTAAGACTCTAGATCCAAACACGGGGACCTGGGATCGATCCCTAGTCAGGGAATGAGATCCTGTATTCCAGCAACCAAGATTTCACATGTTGCAACTAAAATCCTGTGCAGCCAAAATGAATTAAAAAAATATTTTTTAAAAAAGAATAGTGGACAGAAGGAATAGTCACTTTCTCCAGGGCTGAGATAGAGCCCTCAGCAAGAGTTTCCTCCCTCCTGCCTTCATACCTGAGATTCAGACCTCCATGGAGAGGGCAAAACCAGATCTGTACAGGACAGTAGAGAAATTGCTGAGATTCCTTGCTGGCAGAACTGCCCAGACATGTGCCCTCTGGAACTTGTGGGAAATATACCTTCCCTATTGGAAGGTGGATCCCCAGAGGCACTCTGCTACAGAACAGCCTGAGAGTTCTGCCAGGTTAAGCTGCTGGAGTGAGTGGTGCTGGCCATCTTGGTCTTCAGGAGCTGGATGCAGTTGTCATGGCAACACCTCCCCAGACAAGCGATGTCTCTAAGCCAACCTATTAAATATATTATAATCCTGATATCCCTCTCATTCTTAATTCTTCTCCTTGATGACAAATTCTAGTTTTTCCGCATTCCTCTAAAATCTGACCCACTGAAGCAAGCAAAGTACTCCACATAGTAATCTTGTAAAATTATTTAAACTCAGTTTTCTCCCCCTAAAGTAAATTTGTATGTATGTATGTATTTATCTTAATGAATATATTTATATCTATATATACACCTTACATAAATTTGTATACTTTATATATATATGTGCTCAGTCACTCTGTCATGTCCAACTCTGTGGGAACCACTGGACTATAGCCTGCAAAGTTCCTCTGTTCATGGGATTTCCCAGGCTAGACTACTAGAGTGGGTTGCCATTTCCTTCTCGAGGGGACATTCCTCACCTAGGGACAGAACCCACATTTACTGTGTCTTCTGCATTGCAGGCAGATTCTTTACCTATTACTTTATACATGTTTATGTATATTTTCTAGGAGAGAAAATTGAGGTGTTATGGCCACAAAGTCAATATATATGACAGTGAGTGTTCCGTCTTTACACACACACATACACAAATACATAATACACACATGTGGGTAAAAAAGAAACTTACTCTCTTATACACATATCCACACCTGTACACAAGGACACACACATCCCTTGTTGTTCAGTTGCTAAGTCGTGTCTGACTCTTTGCACCCCTATGGACGGCAGCATGCTAGGCTTCCCTGTGCTTTACCACCTTCTGGAGTTTGCTTAAACAGGTCCATTGAGTTGATACCATCCAACCATCTCATCCTCTGTTGTCCCCTTCTCCTCCTGCCTTCAATATTTCCCAGCATCAAGGTCTTTTCCAATGAACTGACTCTTCATATCAGGTAGCCAAAGTATTGGAGCTTCAGCATCAGTCCTTCCAATGAATATTTCCTTTGGGATTAACTGGTTTGATCTCCTTGCTGCCCAAGGGACTCTCAAGTCATTTCCAACATCACAATTCAAAAGCATCAACTCTTTGGCACTCAGCCTTCTTTATGGTCCAACTCTCACATCCATATATGACTACTGGAAAAGCCATAGCTTTGACTATATGGACCTTTGTCAGCAAAGTGAGGTCTCTGCTTTTTAATATCTGTCTAAGTTGATCACAGCTTTTCTTCCAAGGAGCAAGTGTCTTTTAATTTCATGACTGCATTCACCATCTGCAGTGATTTGGGAGTCCAAGAAAATAAAGTCTGTCACTGTTTCCCCATCTATTTGCCATGAAGTGATGGGACTGGATGCCATGATCTTAAGTTTTTTGAATGTTGAATTATAAGCCAGCCTTTTGCTCTCCTCTTTTACCTTCATCAAAAGTCTTATTTCCTCTTCTCTTTCTGCCATTAGGGTGGTCTCATCTGCATATCTGAGTTGTTAACACATATCTTATGGTACATTAAGTAGAATGATGCATATAAAGCACTAAATATCACCACTAGCATACAAAGATATTCAACACATTATCTGTTACTTTTTTTTTTAATCAAGGAAAACTTTCTGTAGACACAGATTGCCTCAGACTTCACCTAGATGACAGGAGTATATCTACCCCCAGATTGCAGCTGAACCCTACAATAGTTGCAGAAAGCAGACAAAGGAGCGGGAGCTCAAGCTTGGAAGTTAGAAAATCTAGTAGCATGATTGCTGGGTTTTTCAACTCAGGTTCAGAGTCTGCACACATGTGAGGCTTCTGCCATGAGAGGTTTTCTCAGGGCCACCCTATCCAGTCTCCATGCAAAGGTATCATTGAGTCACACAAACTTGACCCCACTATTTGGAAATGAAATAGGCTAGGCTCAAGAAATAAAAGGCAAATCTCTTTTAGGGGTTGGGTTTTCATTTTTTAGGATCTCCACTTCCATTTCTGCCCAAGACATTCGGGACAAAAGGTGATGTGATCATTCAATGTCTTTTCTGATCCTGAATTGATTAAATAGTCATGGACAGTTTTTATTCCATCCTATCCAACTGGATATGCTTTGATCCCAGGATTATCCAGAAATCCCTTCTTGGCTACTTGATGGATATAAGTACAATGGACCATTTAAAAGGCTTTCCTGGTGGCTCAGAAGTTAGAGTCCGCTTGCAATGCTGGAGATCTGGGTTCGATCCCTGGGCAGGAAGATCCCCTGGAGAAGGGAATGATAGCCCACTCCAGTATTCTTGCCTGGCAAATTCCATGGACAGAGGACCCTGGCAGGCTACAGTCCATGGGGTTGCAGAATCGGACATGACTGAGCGACCAACATACACATGTGTACTCAATGGATGTAAGCACCAGAGACCAATTGAAAGCAGAGGGCAGTGTTCTCCTTGCCTTCAATTGGAGGATCTAAATTCTCCTGGTCACGAAATTTAGAGATGTAAACATGTAATGTTATTTTTTTATGCTTATCAGTTTGGAACCTCTCTTCTGCCTCATGGCAGCAAACATGCTCATTCTCATGCCAAGTCGCCTCATTTGTGTCTGACTCTCTGTGACCCCATGGACTGTAGCTCAAAACGCTCCTCTGTCCATGGGATTCTCCAGGCAAGCATACTGGAGTGGGTTGGCACTTCCTTCTGCATGGAATCTTCTCAACCCAGAGACTGAACCTGAGGCTCTTATGTCTCCTGCACTGGCAAGTGGGTTCTTTACCTCTAGCGCCACTTTCACTGATCCTTGTCAATTCCATATGAACTCTATTTTAGTTTGAACTCCACCCTTCCCCCCCCCCCACCCCATGCAGTACTTATGTGCTAGAGGACTTTTATTACACAAAAGCTGGGGGCCATGGAGACCTGTGTCTCATTTAGCCTCTGACCTGACCCTGCATACAGTTATCTGACCCTCAGTGGCAAGCTTCATTATGGCATCTCCTGATATTTTGCTGCCTGAGAACAGTGTGACCCAGTATCATTTTCTGCTGCAATATCCATTGTCCTGATCCTAAAGCCCTTTACAGGTTCATTAACATTCTTTCTTTCTCTCTCTCCCTCTCTCTCTTTCCCTTCCTCCCTCTTACAATCTGTGTTATTCTTGGGACACAAAATATTTGGCTATTCTTCTATACCATTCTCTGATGTGGGAAGCTTTTGTGTTGAGACATTCCCATACAACTTTGTTCCTGAATATTCCTAAGAATCTCCTCCACCCTCTGAAGCCTATGCCAGTACAGTGGGGTATCTTCATGCCCTGATACACCCAAGGATTTCAAATAAGATACTGGACACAGATTTCCTCTGTATTCAATTTCCCTAACATATCTGAAGCGAAAAAAAAAAAAAAAAAGGCAAAGTCAAGGGCTTTTATTTATTTCCCTAAAGCATATCTTGTTTGTTTTCCAAACTCTTTGGGTTTTTTTGGTCAGATAAGTAATTTAAAAAAATACACATAAATTCAAACATTTTATACCTTTTGTTTTGTTTTGTCATAAAAATTCCTTCCTAGGCAAAATAAATCTCTAAGCCAACCTATTAAATATTTTATAATCCCTATGTCCCTCTCACTCTTAATTCTTCTCTTGATCACAGATTCTAATTTTTCAGCATTCCTCTAAAATCTGTCCCTCTGAACCAAACCAAATGGTCCAGATAAAGTTGGGGAGAATTAAGTGAGACTAACAGCCCATGAATTGGAGAGTGCACATTTACTAATATAGCCTAATACTGCGTTAATGTCAGCAGCTGCCTCAAATATTGGCTCATTAAAATCTTAGAGAACTAACACCTGTACATTTTTTTCCCCATATAAATTGCTTTCTTGTTCATACATATGCTACTGAATATCAGAACCAAAGCTTAGATCAGAATATTAATTAACTTGTCTATCATGATAGTGTTTAAATCTTTGGAAAACATGACTCAAGTCTTTTAGTACCTTTTCTGATTCATATATATAGCTTCATGTTACCTGTAAATTTAAGAAATTTTTTCCGCTATGTGTATGTGTGTGTATTAGTTGCTCACTCATGTCTGACTCTTTGTGACCCCATAGGCGGTAGCCCACCAGGCTCCTCTGTCCATGCAAGAATACTGGAGTGGGTTACAAATCCTTTCTCCAGGGGATCTTCCTGACCTAGGGATTGAACCTGGGTCTCCCACGTTGCAGACAGATTCTTTACCATCTGAGTCACCAGGGAAACCCCTTATCCTCTATATTTGTATTCAAATCACTGATGAAATAGGACCAACCCAGGTGCTGCATAGATGCTAAAAGCTCAATATTTCCCAAACGATGTTCTAATTCAGAAGATATTGTTTGGTGCTCTGAGAAGCAAGAATTTCACAATCATTTGCTTTATTGTAGATTCACATAACACATTAGATTTTAAAACCTGAGGCATCTACTAGTATAAAGTGAATATTTAAAATTTTATTAAGAAATCAAGTGTATTTTGATTAGGAATGGTATTTTCCTCAGCACTTCCACATATTCTGTAGCCTTTCTCCATAGCTTTTTAGCAATATCATTTTTATTAGTGTTGATGTGGCCAATCTATTTAAGTCTAGAAGCACATACTTATGTTAATTTGATACTGAAGTTAAAAGTTGTGCTTGAAACTGTTATGGTGAGGCCAATGGCTTTAGCTAATAACCTCCCAAATCCTTGTGTCTTAAAACAATTAAAGAATATTGCTTGCTTAGCATGTCACTGTCTAATGGATGGTGAGGACTCTGTTCCCCATAGTCATTCAGGGATACTGTCACCTTCCATCTGAATGCCCCTATCCTCACCCCATGGCCTTACAGGTCATTTCAGAAGGAGACAAGATTATGGAGAAAGCCCACGGGATACATAGCCACCTTAGCCCAAAGACTGTTCATCTTATATCCACTTGGCCAAAACTTGTCATGATGCTGACCTAAACAAAAGAGGACCCGGAAATGTCACCCCTACCTGGGCACTGCTTCCTGTCCACAACTCTGTACTATGAAAGGAAAGAATACTTTTTGGATAATCAGCTAGTCATTTATGCTCTAATAAAGAAGAATTTGTTTTTGTTTTTTCTCTGTTGTTATTTTTGCAACAGAACTTTGGCTAGGAAGAGAATTGCACTTAGAAGAAAAATTTGGATAGCTCTTTAAGGCAAAGAGTAGAATGTCAGGCTCATGCTAAAAACAAAATAAAAAGCAAAACCCAAAAACTCCCACCAGAATTGTAAAGATATTCTTTTGTTTTGCTGATTATTGAGACAGAATTTGCTTTCTTAGCTTGGGGCTGGGAGCTGGGACAGCTGAATTATCTTGATTGATAGAGAAGAAGAGAGAAGACTGACATTCCAAGAGGACCTTTAGGTATTAGAGGAATAAGGAGGTCTGATAAAGACTGAAGGTAGGACAAGGAAGACAAACACCAGGGGAGGGCAAGAAGGCAGGAAGCTTCTGAAAATTAGAAAAGTCTTGGGCAAATGGAGGGTAATGGAGTGGGAATGGGGGTAGAGAGAATGAGGGAGATTTTTGGCGAATCTGAAACAATGCTTAGATACGTGTTTGGCACAAGAGAAAAATAATACAGGACAAAAAGAGGCATTTGTATCAACCTTACACTCTGTAAACAGAATTTCAATGTCATTAAACATGCTTACAGAGTACACATTATTTTTTCCTACATAATGGCATTTTATCATTAGAGTTCAGTGCAAGAAACAGAAAACAACTCTGGGTACTTTAGGCAAAATGGATTTGACACAAAGATCAGTGCTTAGAAAATCTTTTAACAGGCTGCAGGCTTGAAAGTCAGGCACCCACCTGGTGCCTTTGGCATCAGACTTTTACACCACCCCAGCTCCAGAGGTCAGGAGCCGCTGCTGCCATAACCACGCTGCTGCCAAAGCCTCCCTACACCCACCAGGCCAGGGAGGAACTTGGAGTTGAGTGGCTGCTGACACCCACGTGTGTAGGAGCCCATCTGCCCCTTGCACTGTCACCGTCTTCCTCACATTCTCCCAATCTCAGGATGAGACATCTCCTTGGCAAAAGTGAAATTGCATCCCAGAACATCAGAGCCAAAGGGAGTGGAGAAGGTTAGATTTTTGCCTCCTTTGTTCAGTAATTCTGACAAGAAGCATAACATAGGCAGGTGATGAAAGGCGATCTGGAGTCGAGCACAGATGTTTTATTTCCACAGTCAATGCTTTTTTCCCCCTGGAATCAGTCATTTCATTAAAAGCTCCGTAATATATTTTCCTTCTGTACATTATTTTACTGTTTCTAAAAGCTATCTAAAATGTCCTAACTTTATTTATCATAAACATGTACCCCCTTCTCCCTGTTGTTGTTTAGTCACCAAGTCATGTCCAACTCTTTTGTGACCCCAGCTACCGTAGCCCCGCTAGCTCCTCTGTCCATGGGATTTCCCAGGCAAAAATACTGAAGTGGGTTACCATTTCCTCCTCCAAGGAGTCTTCTCAGCCCAGGGATTGAACCCATGTTTCCTGCTTTGGCAGGATTGCCTGCAATCCGATGCTGCATTGGATTCTTTCTTTACCACTGAGCCACCAGGGAAGCCCTATTAGTCCCCACTTTTCCCAAGAAACTCTTTAATCAAATATCCCAAAAAGAAGCACAAAACATACACCAGATTCAAAAGGGCAGTGTTAACACTGGAGCTGGGAATGATGTGGAAGTTTATTCAGTTTGGTCAATGTCCTCCTCACTGGACTCTCACAGGCAACTTTACTGTGGGAACCAGGGGAGAAACTTTGAGACTCACCGGTCTATATAAAATATTCTAGGTTTTATTCTCACATCAGCCAGATACAGTGTGATAATGACTAGAGGAGGCCAGGGAAAGGAGGCCACAGTAATCTGTGTTCTTGACTTGACTCCTGATCAAATCTTTTGATGTTATTGGTCGGTTCAATCCAACAATGCAGGTGACCTCAGCTACTGTGACCTCCATCATGTGTCAGCTATAAGTACTCACCTCATTGACGGACTGGTTGACTTAATACAGATAAATCTTTAAAGGCAGATTTATTCTGCCTGATAATATTCTTCATTCGAATATGCTTTGAATCATGTTCTGCTTCGGTAGGAAATATTTTTGTGTTGCTATTATATTGTCCTGTGGATACACAAGGTAAATGCCATCTGGCTGTTTATGACTTCTCCAGACACACAGGTATCTGGGTGGCAAGCTTGGCAAACAGCCAGCTGGTGTGGTGAGCAGCCTGATGTCGGTCTTGTATTCTCAACCTGGAGATCATCCAAACTTCTTGCTTGGAGAATGAAGGAACATTTCTGGTCTACATCAGCTAACACTGAGCTGTTATCACAAATGACTGTCTCCTCAGCATGATAACTGTGTGTGTGTTTTTGGAGGGGGGTATGTATTGATACCTTATTTTTTCTTATTCAGAAAAGAGGCCTAAACAGAGCTAGGATCAAGTTCATAGCATTTCATTTAATATCTAGCCTCAGTGTGTGTCTCTTTTGCCAGACTCCAGCTCCAGCAGCCAGGGAATCAGCCTGAAGGTGTGAGCAGTGTCGGCGGACGATGATGTAGCCTCTGACTCGTACTATGGAACTACATGTTTACTTCAAGCCTCAGGTTTTCTTTTATACTTTGACAAAAGCATTAGGTCAGAGGTTTGACATTTTTAGTTTTCCCCACCCNGGAGGAGAAGGGGACGACAGAGGATGAGATGGCTGGATGGCATCACTGACTCGATGGGCATGAGTCTGAGTGAACTCCGGGAGTTGGTGATGGACAGGGAGGCCTGGTGTGCTGCGATTCATGGGGTCGCAAAGAGTCGGACATGACTGAACGACTGAACTGAACTGAAACTCAGCAAACTTCTTTTGCCATAAACACCCTGTCACAAACAGGTCTCAGATAATAATCCTTTCCATGGTCTCAAGCTGTGGCCCACATGCTCATCCTGGAACATTCTTTGTAAAGATCTTTGAACAAATGGCAATGGTTTTTTTATAGATTATTTTCTGGGCACAACTGCAGAAGGCTTTGTGCTTTCTTATGCTTCTCTCAAGCACCTTAACATTCTTTCCAGCCAACTCAACTGAAGAAAGGAAAGAACAAGTCAGAATCACAAGGCCTAACTCCTTCATCCCGGGGCAGTGCCTGGGAGATGAGGAGAGGGGGTTGGGGCCATGCCTCCATTTTGTCAGTAATGCCTAAGGTGGTTCTCGACACTCTTTCCCAAGCCTCTTTTTTTTTTTTTTTTTTTTAAACTGATTCTTTTTGCATTTATTGGTAAAAGAATGTGTGGTTTCTAACTATGAAGGTTCTTCTGTAGTATCTAAGTGGAAGGAAGTCTTATTTCACTTTGTTGTTGTTTAGTCGCTAAGTCGTGTCTGACTCTTTTGTGACCCCACGGACTATAGCCCATCAGGCTCCTCTGTCAATGGAATTTTCCAGGCAAGAATACTGGAGTGGGTTGCCATTTCCTTCTCCAGGAGATCTTCCCAACCCAGGGATCAAAACTGCGTCTCCTACATTGCAGGTAGATTCTTTACTGCTGAGCCACCAGGGAAGCAGGGAAATCATTTTGTTAAAATAATTCTGAGCAAAGTGTTTTTATGACCTTCATGCCTATGCCTACAATATGGGTATGTGAATGGATATTATTTATCTTGAAAATAGTTAGAATTTAAAATTGGCTGATTCACCAAGGAGCAATTTATATGCTTCTCAGTATTTATAATAAGAGAACTCTTCAAATTCTTTAAGGTTATACTTAGATTAAGTCATATTTTCTTAAACTGGAATATTCATTCAAGGGATTCTTTTGTGATATCACAAAGAATTATGATACCTAGTGTTACAGATATTTAGGCAAAATAACGTGTTTGCTTGAAAGATTATAGCTCTCTCATATACATATATATGTGTGTGTGTATGTATATATGATCCTGATGAATTTACTAGATCACAGTTAGAATGTCAACATTATTTTTTGTAAATTTCTAGTCTGTTACAAGACATTGTTTTTAAAGTATTACCATTTTTAACATACTCCAGATTGTTGGCTACCCTTTTTGTCATGTGGATTTAACCAATTTAGCAGTCAGTGCTGAACATGTTAATGTTTGGAAAATAATTCTTACAAAGAAAAGGAGTGTAGAAAGCCACTTACACAAGGACTTAGGGGCATGGTGAACAATCAAAAGCAAGCTGTGCTTTTTGGTGCCTCTCCTATAAAGGTCGTTAGTGATGATCATTTCTCAGAATCCTCAAGTTTAGGTGAGGATTTTGTTGTTGTTTTTTAAGGTAGAGATATTTTCAAGAAAGGACTGGGATGAATACATTTTCCTGAAATAAGAATTTATACATCTTGAACAAGAATTTATACATCTTGAAACTAAGATTTGAACAATTATAGGTAAATCTTAGAATAATTATTAAATTTTTCTAGAGTTCATATGTTGAGATATTTTTCATCTCTCCTCTGTGTGTGTGTGTGTGTGTGTGTGTGTGTGTGTATAACTTCTGCTCTGTGAGACTGTTACCTTCTATTTGTTTCATTTAGGCAGCATCATGTAGGTACTCAGCCTCCATCTAAGGCATATTCTTGGGCTTCCCTTTTATGAATCTCGCCTGCCCGCATTTCCACTGAGGCCCTATTTCTCCCATCCCCTATGTGCACCTCTAGAAATCGACATCTACCGATCACCCAGGACTCAGCAGCTGTCAGTTCTAGTGTACACCACTGTGTTTACTGTGAGAGTTTTCCTTTGCTGTCTATGAATTAATTTGTCTTTTTAAATTAAACATGATTCAGTTCAGTTCAGTTCAGTCACTCAGTCATGTCCAACTCATTGAGACCCCATGAATCACAGCACACCAGGCCTCCCTGTCCATCACCAACTCCCGGAGTTCACTCAGACTCACACCCATCGAGTCAGTGATGCCATCCAGCCATCTCACCCTCTGTCATCCCCTTCTCCTCCTGCCTCCAATCCCTCCCAGCATCAGGGTCTCTTCCAATGAGTCAACTCTTCACATGAGGTGGCCAAAGTACTCGAGTTTCAGCTTTAGCATCATTCCCTCCAAAGAAATCCCAAGGCTGATCTCCTTCAGAATGGACTGGTTGGATCTCCTTGCAGCCCAAGGGACTCTCAAGAGTCTTCTCCATCACCACAGTTCAAAAGCATCAATTCTTCAGCACTCAGCCTTCTTCACAGTCCACCTCTCACATCCATACATGACCACAGGAAAAACCATAGCCTTGACTAGACGGACCTTTGTTGGCAAAGTAATGTCTCTGCTTATAAGCATCCCCTATTTCCTGGAATCTATGCCTAGTAAACTGTTTGAAAATTGTTTGGGATGGGTGGAGTGGTGTTGGATGGAGTGGAAGGTCACATTAAAAGAGGGTCAACTTTCAACCATAACACTCATCCAAGGTTGGCCCCATTCAAGCCTCAGCTGGAGGTGCTGGGAACTGACTACGCGTGCTGGAGTTCTAGGTGACTGCAGCATGTGTAAGAGACACGGGCATTTCATTTCCTCTCTGTCTTCTCTCTGGAGTTCAGTGTAATAACGAAGCTCAAGGAGCCAAAGAAGAATTCCAAAGGAGTATTTTGTTTGTTTGTTTTTTGGTGCTGTGTGGCATGCAGGACCTTAGTTTCCCAATCAGGGATTTAACTTGTGTCTCCTGAAGGGGTAGTATGTGCCTGCTCAGTCACTCAGTCATGCCTGACTCTTCACCACTCTGCGAACTGTAGCCACCAGGCTCCTCTGGCCATGGGAGCTAAGTCTTAATCATTGGACTGCCAGGGAAGTCCCATGGAAAATTTCATTTCAGTGTTGAGGAAGTGGCTTGTGACCTCTGCCTTTAACATTAAAACAGTATATTTGAGTTCAATAAAAACATATCTTTAGGTGGACTATGATGGTTGTTGCCATTTACAACATGATAGTGTTCATCAAGCCAAAATAATACTTCCAGAGTTAATCCCTAAAAAATCACCATGTATTGTCTAGACTGTGCATCCCTTTCAAATACCTCTAACTTGATCTGTAAAATTTATCTTATAGATGGTAGTTATTGACTAGTTTGATCTGTAAGAGTGCTCACTATAAACGTTAGATTAAATTCTAAGAATTACGTTTGGGTACCATAGTTTGGTTTTTAATCCTTAGAAGATTTGAAAGAAGATGCAAGGTTTTTTTATATAACATCAAATTTGGCCAGATCTTATACTGGTTGTGCCAGCACAGAAAACACATTAGGTAAAAATCTTCAGCTCATTTCAAGTACATTAGACAGAAATAATGCTTGACTGTCTACATTTTACAGTTTGAAGATCATAGTGACAGGCGCACAAGTGAGACAAAAAGTTCACCTTTAAAAATTTCATGAAATAGCAATGAAATGTCAAACAACAAGAAAAAAAAACAGAGGTTTTAAAATTTTTTTTCACTGAGTAATTCTATATTATTTATTAAATTGCATCAAGTTCTATCTTTATATCCAACACTATCTTAGGTCTGGGAATACTGAGATTCTTGCAGTCTAACAGGAAACACAGGCATACAAACAGTTACCAAAACAGTACTTTTTTTCATTAATTTCATTCTTAATCCTTTCTGGGAGTGATCAAGGTTGGCTCTTAGAAGGAAGTGAATGGCATCTTCAAATAGGTATAGGGGTTTTCTTGCCAAATGGGCAATTCTAAGAAAAAAAAAAAGGAATATTTGGAAAATTACAGATGAGAAAGAATATGAGGAATTCTGGAAACTGCACCCTTATGAGCTGAAATGTAGACTTTTGCAGTTGATAATTGGTGATCATCAGTACATGGTATACCGTGTGTATCTACTTCCTTGACTGGACCTTATCCTATAACCACTGAATAAATGATATCGTTGATTTCATGTCCTCATTCAAGTGATTTTGCTTGCTCTTTTTGTTTTGTCTTTCTTCATCATGTTTTCCAAAATCAAGTGATCTCATGAATCAGAATACACATGCAAAGAAGAAGCATATTGAACCACTTACTCCTAAAAATATGATTTGTAGTGTGTTTAAATTTCCCACAAAGTAATAGGTCACATATATAGAAGCATAATTTTAGGTACCAGAGGGCAGTGCATTTGAGAGATGAGGAAAGTGAAGTGGGAAAAAATTTCAGTGACCTGTCCAATTGACCTGGTAGATCCCTGCCAGAGGCAGAAAAGAAAATATCATTTCCTCCAATCTTGGTTATTTTGCTTGCTTAGAATCAGTTCATTGATAATAGGGGGATGGGGTCATCAGGGAACATGATAGCCATCCAGGTGCTGAGGCAACCCTTTCCTATCATACATGCTGCTACTGCTGCTAAGTTGCATCAGTCAAGTCCGACTCTGTGCGACCCCATAGACAGCAGCCCACCAGGCTCCTCTGTCCCTGGGATTCTCCAGGCAAGAATACTGGGGTGGGCTGCCATTTCCTTCTCTAGTGCATGAGAGTGAAGAGTGAAAGTGAAGTCGCTCAGTCGTGTCCGATTCTTAGCGACCCCATGGACTGAGCCTACCAGGCTCCTCTGTCCCTGGGATTCTCCAGTCAAGAGTACTGGAGTGGGTCGCCATTGCCTTCTCCGTCCCATCATGCGGAGCACTGCCCACATTCTCTAGGTTCTGAGAGAAGCTCGTTGGTGAATTGCAGGAAGAGGCAACTTCAGCTCTAGAAATGCCAGGGCCCACTCGTCTACATGCAGCTGCCACTTCTTTGGATTTGAAAAAATAATCATTTTTCTACTTAGAGGGAAGTGAAATCCTAAATCGTAGAATGGCAGAAAACGATGGTAAAGTCTTTTGTTAATTTTCAGGTGGTTAATTATCAGTCGAATTAATGGTCATTTATCTTTTCCCTGCTTAGACATGGTCCAGTCCCAGTTTTTAGAAGTTAAAATCAGAAATGTTTCCTGAAGTGGAAAATGGAGAAAAGGAGGGCAGTTAATTACCAGGTCATACACAGAAAAGAGATTTAGCAAATCAACTAGCATTGTTTATAGAAATATTGAATTTAAGACTTTGTTAGATTTCATGAACCAAGGATTGAATGCTTATTTTAATTCTTATACAGATAATTGGGAAATTTAGTTCTATATTATTAATCTGTCAATAATTTTACTTGCCCTTGAAGAAAGCAGGGCAATTACAACTATACAGTGATGAGACCTCTTTGTTCTGAGGAATCAGTCTTGTTCTCTAGAATGGAATGCTGTCAAAGTAGATCAATCCACATCAGACTTTAAGACAAGGCCATCCTTACCCATGTCTAAACTCAGCACCAGACTGGGGATATGATGGATGCTGTGGACATAAAGAATTTGAGCAAACAGTGGGTCATCCACTCAGTGTGCCAGCGAAAGTGAAAGTGGCTCAGCCGTGTCCGACTCTTTGCGACCCTATGGACTGTAGCCTACCAGGCTCCTCCGTCCATGGGATTCTCCAGGCAAGAATACTTGAGTGGGTTGCCATTTCCTTCTCCAGGAGATCTTCCCAACCCAGGGATTGAACCCAGGTCTCTTGCACCATAGGCAGATGCTTTACCATCTGAACTACCAGGGAAGTCAGTGTGCCAGAAGGAACTACAAATATAAGTCTGGAAATTAGGGAAAGGTTAAATAAGTAAACTTACAAATCTTACTTTTGGGGTAATAATAGAAGCCTGGAGATTAGATGAGATTTCCATTGGAAAAGAGTATGGAGCAGAATAAAAGAGGATGTTTGTAAATTAAACTTGGGAAATGTCTATATGGCAAGAATTTATGGCCTTCAGTTCAGTTCAGCTCAGTCGCTCAGACGTGTGGGACTCCTGCGACCCCATGAATCGCAGCACGCCAGGCCTCCCTTGTCCATCACCAACTCCCGGAGTTCACTCAGACTCACATCCATCGAGTCAGTGATGCCATCCAGCCATCTCATCCTCTGTTGTCCCCTTCTCCTCCTGCCCCTAATCCCTCCCAGCATCAGAGTCTTTTCCAATGAGTCAACTCTTTGCATGAGGTGGTCAAAGTACTGGAGTTTCAGCTTTAGCATCATTCCTTCCAAAGAAATCCCAGGGTTTATCTCCTTCAGAATGGACTGGTTGGCTCTCCTTGCAGTCCAAGGGACTCTCAAGAGTTTTCTCCAACACCACAGTTCAAAAGTATCAATTCTTCGGTGCTCAGCCTTCTTCACAGTCCAACTCTCACATCCATACATGACCACAGGAAAAACCATAGCCTTGACTAGGTGGACCTTAGTCGGCAAAGTAATGTCTTTGTTTTTGAAAATACTATCTAGGTTGGTCATAACTTTTCTTCCAAGGAGTAGGCGTCTTTTAATTTCATGGCTGCAGTCACCATCTGTAGTGATTTTAGAGCCCCCCAAAATAAAGTCTGACGCTGTTTCCCCATCTATTTGCCATGAAGTGATGGGACCAGATGCCATGATCTTCATTTTCTGAATGTTGAGCTTTAAGCCAACTTTTTCACTCTCCTCTTTCACTTTCATCAAGAGGCTCTTTAGTTCCTCTTCACTTTCTGCCATAAGAGTGGTNAACTAGGATAGAGTGGGAGGTACCAATGCAATCTCTTCCCTAGTCTCGCCCAATGAGTGTATTTACTGAGTTTCTGTTGTATGCAAGACAGCATGGGGCATAAAAGGAAGCATAAGATATAACTCCTGTTCTCAGTGAGACGGCAAGCCAGCCACAAAAAGATGTCAAGTACAAGGTCTATCAGGACTCCCCTGGGTTCAGTGGTAAAGAATCCGCCTGCAATGCAGGAGACATGTTTGATCCCCGGGTTAGGAAGATCCCCTGGAGGAGGGCATGGCCTCTCACTCCAGTATTCTTGGTGGGAAATTCCATGGACAGAGGAGCCTGGCAGGCTACGGTCCATGGTGTTGCAAAGCTGGGTGACTGAGCACTNCCTGCAATGCAGGAGACATGTTTGATCCCCGGGTTAGGAAGATCCCCTGGAGGAGGGCATGGCCTCTCACTCCAGTATTCTTGGTGGGAAATTCCATGGACAGAGGAGCCTGGCAGGCTACGGTCCATGGTGTTGCAAAGCTGGGTGACTGAGCACTCACACTTGCATAAGGACTATCAGTTCTGTCTCCCAGTCTTTTACTTGAAGCTTTACCTTGGTTAGTTTATTCAACCTAAAGACAAAACAGACCAGCTCTCAGATATTAAGTCTGTACCCTCAAAACCCAGGGACACTCACTTTACAGTAGGGTGGGAAAGAGATACTTTTGAGTCAGTTTTGAAATGGGTTATGGGACCTGGGGGTTAACAAAGCCCAGGCCAAAGGGGGGAAAAAAAATCTATCCTTTCATAAATGTAGCATTTTGCTACTTTGGGTTTTATACATGTAGATGAAGGGACAAGATATTGAGGCTGGGGAGAAAATTACTCATCATTTCAAAGAAGCTGAAAGTTATAATACGAAACTCNGCCTGTACCCTCAAAACCCAGGGACACTCACTTTACAGTGGGGTGGGAAAGAGATACTTTTGAGTCAGTTTTGAAATGGGTTGTGGGACCTGGGGGTTAACAAAGCCCAGGCCAAAGGGGGGAAAAAAAAAATCTATCCTTTCATAAATGTAACATTTTGCTACTTTGGGTTTTATACATGTAGATGAAGGGGCAAGATATTGAGGCTGGGGAGAAAATTACTCATCATTTCAAAGAAGCTGAAAGTTATAATACGAAACTCNCCTGGGGGTTAACAAAGCCCAGGCCAAAGGGGGGAAAAAAAATCTATCCTTTCATAAATGTAGCATTTTGCTACTTTGGGTTTTATACATGTAGATGAAGGGACAAGATATTGAGGCTGGGGAGAAAATTACTCATCATTTCAAAGAAGCTGAAAGTTATAATACGAAACTCATTCTATAAATTCATGCAGCAAAGATCTTTTCCAACACTTCTGGTATACCAGACTTTGTGCCAAGTCCTGAAACAATGAAATTTAACTCTGGCTTATATCTGTTCTCTGGAAGATTCATTCCTGTAGGGCAGCCCTCCAACCATGAAGTGTGAGGGGTCATACACTGTAGCCTGAAAAATGTGTACTACCTTTACGGTAGGGACCTTCCAACTAAGTTGTACTCGGTTACACTAGGGAAACCAAGGCAGCACGGCAGACTCAGTGGATCTCAAAACGCCAACAAGATTCTTAAGTCTTCGATTCCCCTTGTCTTGTAAGTCTCAACTGACACAGGGGGTAGTTTCACATGATGAGGTCTTGAACTGCCAACTACAGGTAGATTTACTAGAGAAGGTGGCAGCCCTTTCAGAACGCCATTAGGTTAACAATATTAACAGAGATTCTGTACTATAGAGCTAGCAATAGAATGAGTATATCAGAGTAACCAGTCCCACACTGACTGGCACACACACGAGACCCCCGTAGCAACAGAGATGACAGCTTGGTAACAGCAGCTGCTGCTTAATTGAAAACATTAGAAAAATGTTGCATTATATCTGCATTCGTTGTTTCTCTGTTTATTTTCATTGCAAGTGAGAAAATAACCCGGGAAAAAATACAAAAGAAACAGGAAACAAAGATTCAAGACGAATAATGGTAATGGATGAACTGTTGCTTGAAATGTAATTTTCTGGGGATCCATCCCACTTTTCACGTGAAAGACTTTTCACGTCTTTCTTTTCGGTGTGGTCCAAGGGCCAGACATTCCTTCCATAATGTGACATTTACTTCCTAGTCAACCCTTTCAGTTTGATTAACTTGGAGGAGAAACGGCATATGTATGTGTTGGTGTGTCAGGGAAGAGGTATTCAGATGGAAAGTGTCTGTATATATACCGAGATAGATTTGAGACTCTAATCACATTACCGTAAAGCTAGCATGGTTTTGAAATGCAGTACAAGTTAAGCCTAGCAGAGTGGCCGGTTCACACCAAACCAAACACGGATATATGCAGCATAAATGGAGGAGAAGCAGCAAAGACAGAGCAGTTCCCCCGCAGCTCCATGCAAGCAAGATACCTTAAGCAATGGACCAGTGTGGGGCATTCATTCTAAAAGGTGAAGCCAGAAGGGACCTAGGGTTCATCTGGTGTCCTCACGCGTTCAGATCAGACATTTAAAACTTTTCGCTGGTGACTCAGAATGTCAGATAAAGGCAAGAGATGAGGTTTATTTTTGGTCAAGGTTTTTTTTTTTTTTTTTTCTCCTCCTGAAAATATTGCCAGAAGTAATAGTTCTAATGAATTTCATGGTCCCTAAACATTACTTGACATATAGTCAGGATCCATCTGGACACTGGAAATCAGGCGGCCACATTTGAAAATGAGATTTCCAAAGGCAGGCAATGCCCTGAAGATTCTCATCACAAAATAAATATCAAATGTTCTATTTAATAACAATGAACTAACAAAATAAACATGTTGCAAACTCATGAGTCCAGAGACTCTACCCTACAATTACAGCTGCAATTTTCTTTTTCTCCAATAGAATTCAGGGTTTTTTTAAGATTGACTATGGTGGATCAGATGGTAAAGCATCTGTCTGCAATGCAGGAGACCCAGGTTTGATCCCTGGGTTGGGAAGATCCCCTGGAGAAGGAAATGGCAGCCCGCTCCAGTATTCTTGCCTAGAAAACCCATGGACAGAGGAGCCTGGTAGGCTACCGTCCATGGGGTCCCAAAGAGTCGGACACAACTGAGAGACTTCACTTTCACTTTCATACCTTTTGAAAGAAAAACAAAAATGCTATCTGTAAGCTCCTTGAGGTCAAGGACTGGGTCTCATTTATTCTTATGTTCACTGACACAAAATGAAAACCCTTTCATGTAGTAGGTGTTCTAAAAATAAACATGGTCATGAATTGAAGTGAAATTGATGACACTGAAAGATGAAATGTACTGAAGGCATTTTCTAGTTAATCAATAATTCCACAACATGCTTTAATTGATTAATTTATTACTTATTCAATGAAATGAGGAACTATTCTGGGTAAACAGAGGTGCTAAAGATACACTGTGATTTCTACTCAATTTGCATTGTTCCCTTAGCTGAAAGAGGTGGGGAAAACATTCTTCCTAAATCAGTGCCTTCAGTTACTCAACTTACTTTTCAATAAACAAGTCAATTATTACATCAAAGGTTTTAGGTAAACTTGACTAACATAGGAAAACATCATTTGAAAGGAACAATTGAAAGCAGCCCTTTTCTGTTTGCTCATTTCTGTTCCCCTCTAACCTTAAAAGAATCTAATTAAGCTGTTTAAAAAAAAAAAAAAATGACTAGCTCCCTGCCCTCAACAGCCCCGGTAAGCAGTCCTGCAGGCAGATCACTCAGGCAGTGTAATGTCTGAACTGAGAGTCAGCTAGCCTACTAAGGATGTAAAACCAAGCCCCGCCCCCGACCTCAGTGATTCACTGAGACTCTTCCCCCACCCCCATTATCCACTTTAAAAACTGTCTTGACTGAGCAGAATCTTTGAAAGTGGTCTCTGGACACAAGTCCACCTTCTCTCCAGATTGCCACCCTTTCTCATTAAAGCACCTTTCCTTTGTATTGACACTTGACCCTCAAAGTACTGGCTTATGAGTAGGATCAACCCAACCTGGGTTCAGTAAAAAGATGCTTCTGTAACATACTTGAGGGATTTTCGCTTCTTTGAATGATTGATTTTTTTTGTTTTCCTTTCCTAAAGTAAGACTGCCTTACTCATTGGGTCTGTGCAGAAGGGAGACAAAAAAGACTTTCTAATGGTTGCTAGTTAGCCACCCAGGCAAAACTATCATAATGGTTTCAGTTTTTAAATCATTTCAGGACTATCAGTTTAGCAACTGTGTCAATCTACTTGATGCCCAGTAACACCCAGATAGACTACAGCCCGTCCTCCAATCATCAATATCATAATAAATCTTCTAACTACTCTTATCATATTTTTAAAAGGTGCTTTCTGAACAAGCAAATACCTTGTTTCAAATTGAAAGAGGTATTTTTCTCATTTTGTTTTTCACATTGAAGCAAAATGTTCAAGTTTTTAAAGCAGATTGAGTAACTTCCAAGAAAATTGAACAAAAGAATTATGAAATGATTGATTAAAACCACTAATAAAGGCAGTTGATAAGCGTGTATAATTCAAGAGTATATTCAAAGGATATATTCTAATATTTGCCTCCTTGGTAGAAATTCATCACTGAATTGACATATACCATTTCTATGATACAAAGATAATTATGAAATAACAAGTCTTAAAATTAAATTGAAAGAAATAAAGACACAGAAAGGATCTTTTTAATGGGTCTATTACTGATTTACTATAGAAGTTCGTTCTGCCTTCATTCAGAGCCATTTACTGCTTCTATGTCAGACAAATAAATGGAGACTAAAATTTTTAAGTATCCAAACTTCTACTGGAAAATGAAGTCAGTAGCATAAAAATCAAACTGAATCATTGGAAAAGGCTTCATGGAATACACAAGTATAAGTTTTATTAAAGAATTAATGAAGGAAAAATTTAAATGTACCTTCTTATAGATATACAGTCCTAGAGTTAGGAGGGTCTCAAAAATTATCTAAATCTAAAAGAATCGCCTCTTTTTTGATGCAGAAATCTCTTCTCTGCTGTTCCTGATAGGATGGTCATATAACTTTGGATCATATATGTCTAGCAACAATGAATAACTATCACTAGGCTGGCTACTGCACGTTGTAAAATGATTATGTTCATGTCTTGCATCCTCAGGGGTTAGCATGAAAATATATTCTAGAGCCATCAAAGCCTCAAAAACAAAATCCTGGAGGGATTAAAAAATGCATAAGCTTAATTTGAAAAGGCCACATACTATTTGATGTGTATGACATTATAGAAAAGGCAAAAACTATGGAGATGGTAGAAAGACCAGTGATTACCGGGGCTTGAGGGTAGGGGAGAGGTAAACTGGTGGCGCACAGGGAATTGTTAGGACAGTGAAAGCATTGTACAGTGATGGACACATGCCAACATGTATTTGTACAAACCTATAGAATATACAAAACCAAGAGTGAACCTTAGCTTAAACTATCAACTTGGGGTGATTATGATGTACCAATATATGTCTATCATCTGCAACACATTTGTCACTCTGGTGAGGGATGATGAGAGAAGGGGAGGCTATGCATGTGTAGGGCCAGGGGGATACAGGAAATCTCTGTACTATCTGCTCAACTGTGCTGTGAAACTAAGACCAATCTAAAAAAAATAATAATAAAATTACGTCTTAAAAATTATGCAGGCTTTAGAAAGCCTCAAATCTGATTAAAAGTAAATTAATATGTATACATAGATTTACAATGGCTAGAGCTCTAGATTTTTGTTCTGTGCTGAGCTGACATAATAACGATGGCCAATTATTCAAAACACAATAAGAAAGGAGATATGTTGACAAGTATGAAGTCATAGTTGTCATGATCAGGAGGCCAGGTCAATTGCCCACTTCCGCTGCCAGTCAGGCATATGCATATTTTAATCTTTGGAGGCAAGTTCCTTAAAGTCTCAGAAGCAGCGTTAAACACTTGCACAATGGAAATTTTCATGGGGAGAACATGTGAGATAAAATTTGTGATACTGCTTAGAATGATCAATGACTACTACATGATTGAAACTCCAAAATTTCTCAGTTGAATGTAACCAGATAGTTGGGAATCTTATTAATATGAACATTTTTGCTGAATATGATAAAGTATCTCTATAAANGGGAGAACATGTGAGATAAAATTTGTGATACTGCTTAGAATGATCAATGACTACTACATGATTGAAACTCCAAAATTTCTCAGTTGAATGTAACCAGATAGTTGGGAATCTTATTAATATGAACATTTTTGCTGAATATGATAAAGTATCTCTATAAACAATGGGACCTGAAAGTTAATTAATGCTTATGAACTTTTCTTTTCCAGTGATGTTCATAATTTTTAATCTGCAGAGAAAGATTAAATTATATCTCTGTGATCAAATGAGAGACTCCTTAAGTTTCTATCAATTGATCACTCTAAATTCATAGTTGTCTGTACTTTGCTGTGCTCAATCGCTCAGTCCTGTCTGACTCTTTGCAACCCCATGGACTGTGGCTCTCCAGACCCCTCTGTCCATGGGGTTTCTCCAGGCAATAGTACTGGACTGTGTTGCCATGCCCTCCTCCAGGGGATCTTCCCAACCCAGGGATCAAACCCAGATCTCCCATGTTGCAGGCAGATTCTTTACCATCCAAGCCACTAGGGAATCCCATAGTTATCTAATGTGTGTCAAAAATACAATTAAGATATATTATAGCTCATAAAATAAATATCTAAAAAAAGTAAAAGTGAGGTCTCTCAGTCATGTCCAGCTCTTTGCAACCTCATGGACTATCAGGCTCCTCTGTCAATGGAATTTTCCAGGCAAGAGTACTGGAGTGGGTTGCCATTTCTTCCACCAGGGTATCTTCCCGACCCAGGGATCGAACCCAGGTCGCCAGCACTGCAGGCAGACTCTTACCTCTTGAGCCACTGGGACTTCCCAAAATACGTGATAAAATTTGTACAGTTTAAAAACAAAATTTAAATGCATATTATTAAGACTTAGAAGCTTATATTAATCATGTGCTAATCACATTATACAGATAATTGCTCCATAGCAAATGGAAAAATGGTAGTGGAAATCAAGCCTATCCAGCGTACGCCTCGTATTGCAATGCAGTCTAGTTAGTGCATATTGTGCCACACTGTAATGCAGGGTAGCTAGTGTAGTATGCCATGTGCACGGTCATGTCCAACTCTGACCGTGGGCTGTAGCTCGCCAGGCTCCTCTGTCCATGGCATTTTCCAGGCAAAAATACTGGAGTGAGTTGCCATTTCTTCCTCTGGAGATCTTCCTGACCTAGGGATCAAACCTGCATCTTCTGTGTCTCCTGCATTGCAGGAGAATTCTTTGCCCATTGAGCCATTAGGGAAGCCCCTTAGCATAGATATAGTGTACTGTAAAATTCCATTACATTATATTACATTCATCACATAGTTTTTGGCACAAGTTTGCACTGACGATCAAAACCATCAGTTCAGTTCAGCTCAGTTCAGTCGCTCAGTCACGTCTGACTCTTCGTAACCCCACGAATCACAGCACGCCAGGCCTCCCTGTGCATCAACAATTCCCGGAGCTCACTCGCACTCACGTCCATCGAGTCAGTGATGCCATCCAGCCATGTCATCCTCTGTCGTCACCTTCTCCTCCTGCCCCCAATCCCTCCCAGTATCAGAGTCTTTTCCAATGAGTNCAGCCAACTCATTGGAAAAGACCCTGATGCTGGGAAAGATTGAGAGCAGGAGGAGAAAGGGGTGACAGAGGATGCGATGGTTGGATGGCCTCATTGACTCAATAAACATGAGTTTGAACAAACTCTGTGAGATGGTGAAGGATGGGGAACCTGGTGTGCTGCATTCCATGGGATCACAAAGAATTGGACATGACTGAGCAACCAAACAACAGCAACAAATGCCTTCCTCGTAAGACTCAACTAATTTGCTAGTATGGCTCACAGGACTCAGAAAAACGCTTTGCTCACTCTTTACTAGTTTATTACAGAAGGTACAACGAAGGACACAGATGAACTCCCGCAGAGCAGAGGTGCACAGAGCAGGACACCAGGGAACGGGCACAGAGCTTCCGTGGCCCCTTTGGGCATGCCAGTCTCCCTATACCTCCACATGTTCACTGACCTCAGCACTCAGAACCTCACACTATTGGGGGCTTTAAGGAGGCTTCATCACACAGACATGATCAATTATTAACTCCAAGCCTCTCTTTCCTCTCTAGAGAATGGAAGGTAGGACTGAAAATTCCAAGCTTCTAATCATGACTTCCAAGGAGTAAGNATGAGTCAACTCTTTGCATGAGGTGGTCAAAGTACTGGAGTTTCAGCTTTAGCATCATTCCTTCCAAAGAAATCCCAGGGTTTATCTCCTTCAGAATGGACTGGTTGGCTCTCCTTGCAGTCCAAGGGACTCTCAAGAGTTTTCTCCAACACCACAGTTCAAAAGTATCAATTCTTCGGTGCTCAGCCTTCTTCACAGTCCAACTCTCACATCCATACATGACCACAGGAAAAACCATAGCCTTGACTAGGTGGACCTTAGTCGGCAAAGTAATGTCTTTGTTTTTGAAAATACTATCTAGGTTGGTCATAACTTTTCTTCCAAGGAGTAGGCGTCTTTTAATTTCATGGCTGCAGTCACCATCTGTAGTGATTTTAGAGCCCCCCAAAATAAAGTCTGACGCTGTTTCCCCATCTATTTGCCATGAAGTGATGGGACCAGATGCCATGATCTTCATTTTCTGAATGTTGAGCTTTAAGCCAACTTTTTCACTCTCCTCTTTCACTTTCATCAAGAGGCTCTTTAGTTCCTCTTCACTTTCTGCCATAAGAGTGGTGTCATCTGCATATCTGAGGTTATTGATATTGCTCCCGACAACCTTGATTCCAGCTGTGTTTCTTCCAGTCCAGCATTTCTCATGATGTACTCTGCATAGAAGTTAAATAAGCAGGGTGACAATATACAGCCTTGATGTACTCCTTTTCCTATTTGGAACCAGTCTGTTGTTCCATGTCCAGTTCTAACTGTTGCTTCCTGACCTGCATACAGATTTCTCAAGAGACAGGTTAGGTGGTCTGGTATTCCCATCTCTTTATGGCCTTAGACAATATTTTATTATAGCAATTACAATTTATGGAGCCCCTACTATGTGCCAGGTATTTTGTGTGGAATAGCTCATTTAATCCTCATAGCTCTAAATTGTAAGTGGTATTATTAGCCTTGTATTAGAAATAAGGGAGTCATTATAGCTCAATTTCTTTTCTTTCATTTCTTCTTCATAAATCAAGAATTGCAGTCACGGGAAAGCAAACTGCTTACTCTTGTTACACTGCCATGCATCTCGCTCTCATTTATGTCCAGATTCTTCTAAGAAGATTTAAGAGACTTGCATGGGCAAGGAAATAGTGCTTTGCCTGAAATATAGGAAGTCCCTGCTCAGAGTTTTATTTTTACTTAAATACCATGAAAATTGTTGACATTTCTCTGGAAGAAAGAAAAACAAATTTACCCTGTTCTGTGTAGGTGGATACACTAAACTCTCCCTCAGCTTTTCTTGGTCTCTGAGTTGTTATTTAATTCAAGGGACATCATCAAACAGGGGACAAAAGATGTGATTCTAGGTGCTCAGGGACTTCTGTTGAATCGTCAACTGACTCATGATGTTTTCAGTGTTTGGCATTGCTCAGCAAATTGTGCATAAATTTAGTCATTTGTACCATCTCTTAAGATGTTCTTTCAGATATTTTAATATGAACATAAGTCTGGAAAACACTAGAGAATGAACTCTGACTTCCCTAGGGGATGTATTTGAGAAGCAAATGGTATTGTTTTCAGTAACCAGGAAATTGCTCTGTACCTGTGAAAGAGTACTTACTCCAGTGATTATAGAAATGCATACAGGTTTTCTCTCTCAGGTTAAAAAGCCTAAAAGGAAATTTAAGAGAGCTGCAGAGTAAGGAATTTTAATGAATTGAAATCTGATAACATTCTACAATTTGTGTATCCTTTGCTCTCATTCATTCTATGAGCCCATGTTGCTGTTTAGTTACCAAGTCGTGTCCAACTCTTTTGAGACTCCACGGGCTGTAGTCTGCTATGCTTCTCTGTCCTTGGGATTTCCCAGGCAAGGATACTGGAGTAGGTTGTCATTTCCTCCTCCAGGCGATCTTCACAATCTAGGGACTGAACTCTCATCTCCTGCATTGCAGGCAGATTCTTTACCACTGAGCCACCTGGGAAAACCCATGATACCCATATATAAATAAATGATTATATGTATACTGTCTATAATCACAGTATAAAATTCAAAATTATTTCTGATGACTTGAGTTTACAGATGTTTATCATTCAGGACGGGCTAGGTTATGTTAGATAAATGAACCAGTTCAACTTGGAAAGACTTAAAAGAGCAAAGGCATACTTCTCCCTCAAGATGCAGGTCCATGGCAGGTTAGCTGGGGCTCCAATCCGTGTCTTTATAATTAGAGATCCAAACTGATAGGCATTCCTACAGCCAGTGCAGAGGTAGTTGGAAAGGAATATTGCCAACTAAGCATGAGCTGTTAGTGACACCCATAACTTCTGATATTTTGTGGGCCAACACAAGCTCACAGCCATGCCATCTTAATAAATGCAGTCCTACTGTGTGCACAGAAAAGGAATTTGATGACTGTCACTGATGACTACCATACTAGCTTTGGTTCTGTGTTTAAAGAGGCACGTGTCAGGTCCAGGCGTTCATGAATTGTCATCACAGTTTTTAAAGGTGGATTGTATTGCTGCTGCTCCTTCTATGAACACATTATTTCACTTCCTTTAGCATTTTGCTAATGAGGTCAAAGTGAAATTTTTAGTTTTAGCTACACCCTGCTTTGTTCCTGAAAATCAAACTAATTTTCAAAGTCTAGTTTTTTGAAAAGTATCATATGGGAATTTTTGAAAGAGTAATATGGGGAGAGTGATTGAGAATGGATTTCCTCCTCCTTAAAAATGTCAGAAACAATTCTTGCTATGTTCATGGGGAATTGTTGGGTCAGCCTGAACTGAAGCTCGACATTATTTATTTTGCTGTGTCACATTTTAGTTGTGGCATGCAGGGTTTTTCATTGCCGCACACAGACTTTCCAGGTGTGGTGCATGGGATTGATTGCTCCAAGGCTTGGGGAATCTTAATTCACCAACCAAGGATGGAACCCACGTCCCCTGCATTGCAAGGTGGAGTCTTAACCACTGGACCATGAGGGAAGTCCCTTGACATTGTTTTTATTGTTTGATGTTTTTTCAGAAGTATTTTTTTCTATTTTAGAATCCAGGGAAAACTTGGTTTCTGTTTGTTAATAATCAAGACAAAAGGTTGAAAGCTTATTGTTTTGAGTCTTTAGCTCAGATAAAGATCAGACAAAGAGTTCATGTCCAGTCCCTCTAGAAAGATGCATCAATTTGTCCTGCAGTGATCTGAGAGCAGATAGTCCTTTGAGCAGAGCCTGATGACTTCTCCAGAGCAGTGAGAACCTTTGTTTTGAATGTATATATATATTCATACAACCGAAATTGAGCTCATTCAGACTGTGAGACTGATGATGTATTTTTATGTGTTGAACATTGACCTCCAAAGATAAAAGGGTGAATAGCACAATCACTTTTTAGACTTGTCATTTTGGACACTGTAGCACTGAAATGATTTTCTGATTCACTTATTTCTTGAGGCTTTATTTTTTGACATATGGTTCATTTGCTTTCAAAGTGCATTAGTTAGTGACATCTGAATCTCTTTCTTAGCACTACTATAAAAAAATACAAATACTTATCATTAGAGTTTACAGCTGCTAATGTACAGCAAAACAAAATTATAAGATTTTCTGGAAACCCATGAGACATTGGTGGTGGTTTAGTCACCAAGTCGTGTCTGACTCTTGCAACCCCATGGACTGTATAGCCTGCCAGGCTCCTCTGTTCATGGGATTCTCCAGGCAAGAATACTGGAATTTCCTTCTCCAGGGGATCTTCCCGACCCAGGACTCAAACCCAGCTCTCCTGCATTGCAGGCAGATTCTTTACTGACTGAGCTACAAGGGAAGCCCATGAGGCGTTAGGTCAGCAGATAAATGGCCTTTGAGTAGAGTTAAAAGATATGAATTTACCAAGCTTCATTTCCTTCAAATATCCATTTTACAATCACAGTTGTATTATTTAAATATATAGATGTCAAATTAAAGAAGCGCTAAGAGAGGATGGGAATAAAGAGTGTCCTGGCAGTGGGGCAGCCTATGCAAAGATCTTGGATGACTGGGAGCAGAACTAGTCTGGGAAATGACTAGAGCAATGACAAGAGCCAAGAGCAGTGGGAAACGAGGGGTCTCCGGCTGAGAAGGGTGGAGAGGCTACTTGTAGGCGTCTACAGGTCTCCAGTGGTTTTTCTTTATCCTGTGAACTTTTGGAAGCCTTTATTAAGTTTTTAAAAAATATTTATTTATTTGGCTGTGCTGACTCTTAGTTGTGGCATGTGGGATACGGCTCCTTGACCAGAGCTGCCTGCACTGGGAACGCAAAGTCTTAGTTACCAGACCACCAGGGAAGTCCTGCCTTTATGAGTGTTTAAGCAGAGGGAAAATATTACGTGTCTTGAGTTTAGGGGAGGAAGATTCTGACTGCTCTGCAGAGAAGGATCAGAGCTGGCAAGACATGCTGAAATCAGGCGAGTGGAGATTGTACCTCCCAGACTACAGATGGATCTAGCTTGGGCCAGGATGATGGTGGCGGCAAGGGATATAAGTGGATGCATCTAATGACAATCAGAAAATAAAATTAACATGGTGATAAGTTGGAAATAGAGATTGGCTACCTATAACACAATTTTCTAATTCAATGTGGCTTGACTCAGAATTTAATATTTGGCTGTTGAAACAAAACTAAATTAAAACAAAACATATTATTTATTTAAAGTGTTCTCATGCATTAAAAAGCACATGCATAATATATGTGCCCAGTAGTTCTATTCAGCTTAATCAAGGCTTTAATATCAATATTTTGGAAAGAAACCAAAGAACAGAAGTTTCGAGATGGCACTAGCAAATGCTGGCTCCTTTGTGGAGAAACAGTCCCCTTCTTACTGTTCATTTTGGTTCATGGTTCATTTTGTAGAATCTTTACCTTTAGCCTGAGACTGTGGAATTGACAGCATATGTGACCTTCACAAGGTCTTGTTAAATTTCTACTCAAGAAATTTTATTCTGTTCAGAGAAGGACAGGGCCATTTTACTCAAGTGTGGATTAGATAATAATAAATCATATTATAATAACATTGAAAGCGACATCATCAGCTTGCACTCTTAAAAGGGAAATTGCTTCTTGACTACACAGATGTACAGAAGCAGCTACTTGAGCCAGACTTGCCTAATGCCTTTCATGTTTTTGGTGCTAAGTAAGCATGTTTTGCTTGTGTGAGATTCATCTTTCTTCTAATTAATATCCAAGGGCTTCCCGAAGTCCCAGAATTAATTTTCCAAGAAGACCTATTCTTTCTGGTACAAAAATCTTATAACTGAAAAGTTGGTTGGAGCCTTCTCTCCCTCTCTCCCTCTCTTCCTCCATCTCTCCTTACTCTCTGGTTTTGAAGAGTGGTCACTTTTCTTGGTAAGGGTCCTTTCCCACCCAAATCATCTAACCCATCAGTATTGATGGATCCATCAGTATTGACTTAATTTTCTTTTTTCCAAATTTTACCTAGAATCCAGACAGTTCTCATTACTTCCCCAATTGCAGTTCTAATGCAAATCAATATCATCTCCTTTCTTTGTTATTTCAGACTTCCTGATTACTCTTCAGGTTTTTAACCTTGCCCAGAGGCCTTCCCCGGTGGCTCAGCTGTAAAGAATCTGCCTGCAGCGCAGGAGATGCAGGAGACTTGGTTCGGTTTGATCTGTGGGTGGGAAGGTCCCTGGAGGAGGAAATGACAACCCACGCCAGTATTCTTGCCTAGAAAATCTCATGGACAGAGGAGACTGGTGAGCTACAATCCATAGGGTCCCAAGAGTCGGACACAGCTGAGCACACACACCCACCACCATCTGGGGTTATATTCTCCCCACAGTAGTCAGTGACCCCTTAAAAACATAACTGACATTGTAGCATAAGTAAGTGGCACTGTGGCTGCCCATCTCCGAGCAAGGGCTGTGTCTTTCTTGGTACACTAGCTTGTTTGCACTTCAGCTCTCTCTCTCTGACCTCCTCTTCTTCTCTCCTCCTCTCCTGCTCCCTCCTCCTCAGCCATACACTGGCCCACCTGTTGCCTCTCAGATATTCCAAGCATCCTCCCATGTGAAGGACTCTTCAGTTGCTATTTTCAATGCCAGCATGTTCTTCCTCCAGACCTCATAATTTCTTCCTCTTATTCAGCTCAATCCCTGCCTGATCAGACAGGCCTTTCTCTAAAGCAGCACCTGGCGCATCACGCTCAGTCACTTCTCCTGGCTTTTCTTTGTTGTGCCCAGCCTTCTCCGAACACATATGTGCATGTTCTTTACATGTTCATTCTATTTCTCCTTCCGCTGGAAGGTTAGCTCTCAGGGTTGGGACTGTGCCTTTTGTGTCTGATCACTTTCTCCAGCATTTACAGCAGTGCCTCATACCCAGCAGGTGGACAATTACACTTGTTTAAAGGAACGGATATTGTTCTAATCTACATTTCTACAAACTGGAAACTGATTAGACCCTGGAGATTTTGCAAGGAAGGCATCCCTTCCAACACTCAGATTTTAAGACTTCTGATTTCCAGAGCTCTCATAAAATGCATTTGCATTGAATTAAGACATTGAATTTGTGGTATTTGTTTTAATAGCTTTGGGAAATTAGTGAACCTCATGAGCTTAGAAGCAACCTCATAATCCTTTTCAACTCAGTATTCCTAATGTCTATGGAGGGGAGTTGGCATATCTAATGGTCATTTGTATTGTTCACTAATTTATGGATTTCCTTTTCATTTGGGGAAAAACTAGGTCCCCTCTTGAATGAGGTGTGGCCATGTAGCTCTCTTAGGAAGCTGACTAGTAAGTAAGAGTTGCTTATGTAACTTCCAGGTAAACTTTATAAGGCTTTGCAGATTTTTCCATACCCCTGTTTTTCTCATTTTTGTGAGGGTAGAAGCTTGACGAGATAGTCTCTGTGAGCCTGGTTTCCTGAGAAAACAGTGAGCACATCCCCTCAGCTTCCACTAGTGAACTTGCAGTGGGCTTAATAAATAAATCATCTTGTTCAAACTGCTCAGCTTCTGAGATGATTGTTAAAACAGCAAAATCTAGCTCAGTGGTTCACAAATGTTTTTTGTCTTAGGATCCACTCTTAAAATATATTGAGGAACTCAAAGTACTTTTGTTTATGTGGATTATCAATATATATCATTCTGGGAATTAAAGAGATTCTGTTTTTTTAAAAATTATTTTTAATTGGAGAATAATTGCTTTACAATGTTGTGTTGGTTTATTCCATACAACAACATGAATCAGCTGTGAGTGTACATATATCCCTTCCCTCTTGGGTCTCCCTCTTACCTCTCCTCCCATCTCATCCCTCTAGGTTGTCACAGAGCACCAAGCTGAGCTCCCGGTGTTATACAGCAACTTCCCACTAGCTATCTTAAATAATTCATTTAAAAGTAACAATATAATGTAAACACTGTATTTTTCAAATAAAAATAATTTCATGAGATGAGATATGCCTTTAATATAGTTGTAAATATTTTCAATGTTTGGCTTAATAGAAACTGGCTAGATTATCATATCTGCTTCCACAGTGGTAAGACTGTTGCCATTTATTTTGGTGGTTGAAGTACATGGAAAAGATCCAGCCTCAGTTACGTAGTTGAAAATGAAGTATTTTAATACCCTTTTCAGATATTAGTAGATATTCTGCTTTTACACCACTCTAGCACTCTGTGTGGTTAGATTGCATCCCTGACTCAATGGACATGATTTGAGAAACCTCCAGGAGATAGTGAAGGACAGGGAAGACTGGCCTGCTGCACTCCACAGGGTTGCAGAGTGAGGCAAGACTTAGACACTGAGCGATAACAGAGCTCTATAAGTAGTAGTTTCTTAAAGGCTGATTGCAAGATGTAATTGAAACCATATTAATGAACTTTTCATACTGTTCCATGAGTTCTGTTGGTGTGCCTTGCATTTAAATTAATATATCCATGATTCTGTAAAAGCATCCATTGGTCATTTGAAAAACATTGGCTTTCAGAGCACTTTCAAATATTAACACATTTCATTATACAATATCCAACTCAAGATTTTTTTAATTGCTGCCAAAATTTTTAGCAAAGGTTTGATGTTTTGAGAAATTGGTAAGGCTATTACTGGATACAAGTTTTCCAAAATTCTAGCATTTGTTTAAATATTTAAGTTCTATAGTGTGTTGAATGTTGCTGTTCAGTGGCTCAGTCATGTCTGGTTCCTTCCGACCCCATGGACTGACATTCCCTGGCTTCCCTGACATTCACCATCTCCCAGAGCTTGCTCAAACTCATGTCCATTGAGTCGGTGATGCCATCCGACAATCTTATCCTCTGTCTCCCCCTTCTCCTGACCTCAATCTTTCCCAGCATCAGGGTCTTTTCCAATGAATTGGTGTATTGGATATCAATATTGTTTTCCTTAATTGACAAAACTGACTTTGTTCATTTTCAGTAACATTCCATTCTGAAAATATATAAAAAACACCCAAGCCCGAATCATTAAAGTTTGTTGGTTAATGAATCTTCCAAGTGAAGATGGCTTGTAATGAAGAGAGAAGTTAGTTCTCTTTGCAACACAAAAGTCACACAAGTGCTTTTCCCAGAGATGACCATTGTAGATGGCAGTTTCTAACTTGACTCTTGATGATCCCAAGCCCCTAGGGATCATGCTTATACACATGCTCTTGTGTAACTCTCTTCCCTCAAGTGAGAGATGGAATTAGCTATTTGCTTATAACAAATAGAACATGGCAAATATACAAATGATAAAGCAAAAGGAAGAACACATGAAGAAACATGAGGATTATCTTATATTTAAGAATAATAATGTGACATGTTCCAAGTTCCTAAAGAGTGATTTTATTTTACTAAACATGGATTCCCAGATGTTACCAGGCAGCCAGCACGAGTTTAAAATGAAGGTGGTTTTCCCAAGAGGGTGCTGCTCCCAACAGTGCCATAGCAGACTGACTTATCTCACACAGTTGATCTTTGTTACCATGGTTGAGCTGATCCTTTGCAGTTGGAATTGACGTATTTTATGGCTGAAATTAGTATACCGGCCAGGTCCCTGATAGGCTATTGTAATGAAATCTCTTATTATTTATTACTTCTGTCTCCAAGAATCAATAGAACTCTAAAAAACACTATGGAGTAATCTGAAAATTGGTAACTGTTTTCTGTGGCTGGCTACTACTCACCTCTTTTTTATTTTTAACACTTACCCCTATTGGATTCAGGATGAAATTTGTTTTTTAAATAAAAGTACTCTTAAATGGTACAGATCCAGCATATTCTTTTCAGGTCTTTTGGGGGGCAGAGAAGGGTCACTAGGCATGCATATATTGATCGCTGTTTTATGTTTAATGACCAGGGATTCCTACTATTAAAGCTGTGTTCTAAGCTATTACTATCCCCATTTATTATATAGAAAGCTCTGTAAATGTACATGGTACTTAATGTGAGATGAAATGGTGCCAGACAAATTGCCTTCCCTGAGGAAGCTCCAAGCTGAAAGCAGGAGAAGAACATGTGGGAAGGAGACTGGGGGAAGGCTGGAGAGTAATTATGGCTTTCAGACTTGACATTGCTTTGCTGAAGAGATGGGCAGCAAGGAGAACCTGAAAGCTGAGAAATGATTCTGAGATTGGGAAGCCATTCAGTAGAGCAAACCAGTATCCCCTGGGAGCAAGCGAAGGCATCCAAAAGGGAGCACTTCAGACGTTCCTGTAAGAAGTCTACGTATTCAGCTCTGACGTTCACGCACTCCGAGTTTACCTGGCTTCTCCGCATCACTTCTTATTATCTCATTCTAAGCCCCTGTGTCTCACACTTGAGAGAACTTCAGGATCACCTGGGGGTGGGGAGCATTGTTAAAATCCTGGGCCAAGTGTCTTCGTCACTGAATTGGGAGGTCTGGGGTCTTGAATTTGCATTTGTATTAAATTCTCCAAAATTACTCCTGCTGGAAGCACACTAAGAGGACCTGTGTGTCTTCACCCCCTCTTATACCTTTCCCTCCAAGCCTCAGCTTAGAGTCGTCTTCAAAGTTCTTACCTTTACAGTCAGAGAATACCCCAGTTGTATCATTTTTCATTCCTAGAAATTTTTTTCAAATCTGCTATCTTTTCCGTCTAACCCAATCAGATACTTCTATCAAGCCTACTGCAACAAGACTACAGTTACTACTATTAACCTCTTTGAGTCACCACTATATTCAAGAGATGTGATGACCATTTAAAATTCCTCATTAAATAATACTATTAGATAAGTTGTATTATTTCCATTTACAGGTGAAGAAATTTCTTTGCAGTAAGATTAACTTGAAGTATTACAGAAGAGATAAGAATGAATATCAGTCTGGCACGAAAAACTTTATTTCCATCCAGTATTCAGCCCTTACCTGAAGACCACTTTCTTGGTGCAGTTACTCACGTGTGATGGTCAGTGCAGCAGTGAATTCTCTGCCTTCTCTCAACTGCTAATGATCTCTATATTACAAAGACTTGGTATATGATAAGGTGGCATCAGAAATCGGTATGAAATGGATAGATTGGTCAAGAAATGTCACTGGGACAACTAAATGTCTGTATGACACAATACACAAATAAATAGCCCTTGGAATACAAACTTCAGTGAGAAAGATAAAACTGAAAAATTTGGAAGAAACATAAGACATCAAACTACAAGCTTTAGAAAATTATAAATCATAAAATCTCATCAAAACACAAAAGAAGTAAACAAAATGAAAATTAAACCATAAACCAGGGAAATTATTCATGGCATATTTGAACAATGAAAGATTAGTTTAGGAAATATAGAATCAACTCTGTCAAATCTTCCCACTTCACAAAAAAGGAAAACCAGATGGCCAAGGTGTTTATGAAAATATGTTCTGATTTCAAAACTAAAAAGGGATATTAGCATTGTATATCTGCACGTTATAAGTTCATACACATCAGATTAACATAAAGTTATATCTGAGGGTCTGCAGATGTGAGTCCCTCAGAATTCCTGCAGTATGTTGGCTGGTGTGACACTTGGTTAATTACTTTGGAGAGAAGTTTGAAATACTGACTAAAGATAATAACATAGGTGGTTGTTCAGTTGCTGAGTCATGTCTGACTCTTTGCCACCCCATGGACTATAGCCTGCCATGCTCCTCAGTCCATGGGATTTCCCAGGCAAGAATACTGGAGTGGATTGCCATTTCCTTCTCCAGCACATCTTCTCTACCCAGGGATCGAACCCAAATCTCCTGTGTCTCTTGCATTGGCAGGCAAATTCTTTACCACGGAGCCACCAGGAAGCCCCTAATGATGCTGGGATCTATGACTTAATCCTATTTCTAGGTATATACTCTGGAACATCTCTTCAACAGAACAAAAGGATATATGTACAAGAATGTTCACAATGATGTTGGTTATAAAAATAAAACATTGGGAATAAGTCGTGTGTAGTTAATAGGTTTGGAGAAGGAAATGGCAGCCCACTCCAGTATGCTTGTGGTCAAAGAACATAATTCCTCTGATAACATAGATGTTGTTGTTAGTCACTTAGTCATGTCCCTCTTTGTGACCCCATGGACTGTGGCCTGGCAGGTTTCTCTGTCCATGGGATTCTCCAGGCAAGAATACTAGAGTGGGTTGCCATTTCCTTCTCCAAATAAAATAGATGAAGTTAACCTATATGTATTATTATGGATCTATCTCATAAACATAATATTAATAAAATTAATACATTACAGTATGTACAAAAGTAATATTTTTATAAAATTAAAACACAGAGAAATCCTATATATCTAAGTCAAATTAAATATATGGACAAGAACATACATCAATTTTAGGATGATGGTAACCAATGGGGAAAGAAGGAGGAAAAAAGGATGGAGGGATAGCCTTAATGGCATAAGTCCTCTTTTATAACTGTTTTGATTTTTTAAAAAATCTGAACCAAATATACTACATTAATGTGGCAAATACTTGTATTATTTTTCCTCTTATGAAATTTTCATTATCAAAAAGAGACCATTTTAACAAAGGCTTCTATGATTGAAAATTTTTTGAATATTCTGGTTTAATCAAAGTACAATCATTTAATTTGCTATAAAACTTTTGTCATTAGTATGCTAATAGCCTTTGTGAATTGCCAACATTGTAATATTTTATGAAATATTTCCCAAACTTATTTGACCATGGAAGCCTTTTTTTTTTAATAAAACATTTGTTAACATCTCATGGACTTTTGGGGAAATGCTGTTACACATCATAGCACTTAATTTTTCCTGATCATTTCATGTAATTTAACTTGATTTCTCTGGTTCTGTTTCCATCTCCTTGATGTCAGAGCCTAAGTCTCATTCCTTTTAGCTAGGCATAAAATGGACAAACAANTAGCCCTTGGAATACAAACTTCAGTGAGAAAGATAAAACTGAAAAATTTGGAAGAAACATAAGACATCAAACTACAAGCTTTAGAAAATTATAAATCATAAAATCTCATCAAAACACAAAAGAAGTAAACAAAATGAAAATTAAACCATAAACCAGGGAAATTATTCATGGCATATTTGAACAATGAAAGATTAGTTTAGGAAATATAGAATCAACTCTGTCAAATCTTCCCACTTCACAAAAAAGGAAAACCAGATGGCCAAGGTGTTTATGAAAATATGTTCTGATTTCAAAACTAAAAAGGGATATTAGCATTGTATATCTGCACGTTATAAGTTCATACACATCAGATTAACATAAAGTTATATCTGAGGGTCTGCAGATGTGAGTCCCTCAGAATTCCTGCAGTATGTTGGCTGGTGTGACACTTGGTTAATTACTTTGGAGAGAAGTTTGAAATACTGACTAAAGATAATAACATAGGTGGTTGTTCAGTTGCTGAGTCATGTCTGACTCTTTGCCACCCCATGGACTATAGCCTGCCATGCTCCTCAGTCCATGGGATTTCCCAGGCAAGAATACTGGAGTGGATTGCCATTTCCTTCTCCAGCACATCTTCTCTACCCAGGGATCGAACCCAAATCTCCTGTGTCTCTTGCATTGGCAGGCAAATTCTTTACCACGGAGCCACCAGGAAGCCCCTAATGATGCTGGGATCTATGACTTAATCCTATTTCTAGGTATATACTCTGGAACATCTCTTCAACAGAACAAAAGGATATATGTACAAGAATGTTCACAATGATGTTGGTTATAAAAATAAAACATTGGGAATAAGTCGTGTGTAGTTAATAGGTTTGGAGAAGGAAATGGCAGCCCACTCCAGTATGCTTGTGGTCAAAGAACATAATTCCTCTGATAACATAGATGTTGTTGTTAGTCACTTAGTCATGTCCCTCTTTGTGACCCCATGGACTGTGGCCTGGCAGGTTTCTCTGTCCATGGGATTCTCCAGGCAAGAATACTAGAGTGGGTTGCCATTTCCTTCTCCAAATAAAATAGATGAAGTTAACCTATATGTATTATTATGGATCTATCTCATAAACATAATATTAATAAAATTAATACATTACAGTATGTACAAAAGTAATATTTTTATAAAATTAAAACACAGAGAAATCCTATATATCTAAGTCAAATTAAATATATGGACAAGAACATACATCAATTTTAGGATGATGGTAACCAATGGGGAAAGAAGGAGGAAAAAAGGATGGAGGGATAGCCTTAATGGCATAAGTCCTCTTTTATAACTGTTTTGATTTTTTAAAAAATCTGAACCAAATATACTACATTAATGTGGCAAATACTTGTATTATTTTTCCTCTTATGAAATTTTCATTATCAAAAAGAGACCATTTTAACAAAGGCTTCTATGATTGAAAATTTTTTGAATATTCTGGTTTAATCAAAGTACAATCATTTAATTTGCTATAAAACTTTTGTCATTAGTATGCTAATAGCCTTTGTGAATTGCCAACATTGTAATATTTTATGAAATATTTCCCAAACTTATTTGACCATGGAAGCCTTTTTTTTTTAATAAAACATTTGTTAACATCTCATGGACTTTTGGGGAAATGCTGTTACACATCATAGCACTTAATTTTTCCTGATCATTTCATGTAATTTAACTTGATTTCTCTGGTTCTGTTTCCATCTCCTTGATGTCAGAGCCTAAGTCTCATTCCTTTTAGCTAGGCATAAAATGGACAAACAAGTAATTCTTTGATGGAATGATTTTTCTGAAAAATTATTGTGCAGATCATTATATTCAGTGTAGGTTTTGATGGGGAAGAAATAGTAAAAGTAGTTCTTGGGTACAATTTTATATGGAAAGAAAAAATAAAACTCAAGAACACAAAGGGCAACATAAAGGTTGATTTTTAATTTTCAAACACATGGAATGCATTGATCCCAAAACATTGCCAGAACTGATTGCTGAAAACTTTTATTTTAAAATTTTTTATCTCATTCAACAGATAATATAAAATTATTGAAGAGAAATGACTGCTTTGAATATATAAGTAGATATAATCAATGCACAAGGGTTTTCAGATTAAATCATCAATGATTTCTCAGGGTAAAATAACTCAATCCTTTTGAAATGATATTAAGCATATATCCAGTCACAATTTTATTAAATAAGCAATTCATTTAAAGATTTGTAAATACTAGGTATGTCTTCAATTCCTTGGTTCACAAGGATATAATTTTGACATAATGTTGTTTAGTTACTAAGTCACGTCTGACTCTTTGAGACCCCATGGACTGTAGCCTGCCAGGCTCCTCTGTCCATGGGATTTCCCAGGCAAGAATACTGGAGTGGGTTGCCATTTCCTTCTCCAGGAGGTCTTACCGACCCAAGGATTGAACCTGGGTCTCCTGTGCAGGCAGGTTTTTTACCCTCTGAGACACCAGGGAACAATAAATTGATTAAACAGAAATTTTTTGACTAATACTTCAGGTGAAGCTATTGTTAAAGAACTGACCTGCCAATGCAGGAGACATAAGAGCCATGGGTTTGATCCCTGGGTCTGGAAGATCTCCTGGAGGACGAAATGGCAACCCACTTCAGTATTCTTGCCTGGAGAATCCCGTGGACAAGGGAGCCTGTCAGGCTACAGCGTATAAGGTTCCAAAGAGTCAGACATGACTAAAGCAATTTAGCATGCATTAGCCCCTAGAAGAGGATGAGATGGCTGGATGGCATCACTGACTCAATGGACGCGAGTCTGAGTGAACTCCGGGAGTTGGTGATGGACAGAGAGGCCTGGTATGCTGTGATTCATGGGGTCGCAAAGAGTCGGACACGACTGAGCGACTGAACTGAACTGAACTCAGCCCCTAGAAGAGAGAAAGCCTATCTTTTGAAGCTTTGAAGGTAGGTATTGACTTTTCCTTTCTAGTTCTGAAAGTCCTAGATGGCCTTTTTTTTTCCCCAATAGGTTTTTTGTCTACACTGAAATTTTGTTATTTCCTGTGGCCACCTTCATTAATTATTTTAGCTACATCTTCTGGATAACCTGTTGCAGCTTCTACATCAGCACTTGGTTCATTTTTATATTATGGAGGTGTTTTCTTACACTTCATGAACCAACCTCTGCTGGCTTCAGACTTTTTTTCTGCAGGTTCTTCATCTCTCCCAGTCTTCAAAGTATTGAAGAGAGTTAGGGCCTTCCTCCAGATTAGTCTCTGGCTTAAGGGACTGTTGTGACTGGTTTAATTTTCTATTCAGGCCACTAAAAGTTTCTTCACGTCAGTAAAAAAGTTTTTTGCATTCTTATCACTTGTGTGTCGCACTGGAGTAGCACTTTGAATGCCTTTAAGACTTTTCCTTTGCATTTACGATTTGGTGCAAGAGGCTTACCTTTCAGCTTATCTTGGTTTTCATTATGCCTTCCTCACTAAACTGAATCATTTCTAGCTTTTGATTTAAAGTGAAAGGTGTGTGACTCTTCCTTTCTCTTGAACACTTAAAAGCCATTGTTGGATTATTAATTGGCTGGATTTGAATATGTTTGTGTCTCAACAGTGTTTTATTGTTTGCAATTGCCCCCAAACAATTATAATTGTAACATCATAGATCACTGATCACTATAACAATTATCAATTATATATAATGGAAAAGTTTGAAATATTACAGGAATTACCAAAATGTGAAATGGAGACATGAAGTGAAAAAATGCTGCTAAAAAAATGGTGCTGATGTATTTGCTCAGTACAAGGTGAAAGTCACTCAGTCATGTCCAACTCTTTGTGACTCTATGGTCTATAAAGTCCATGGAATTCTCCAGGCCAGAATACTGGAGTGGGTAGCCAGCCGTTCCCTTCTCCAGGGCATCTTCCCAACCCAGGGATCGAACCCAGGTGTCCTGCTGCAGGCAGACTCCTTACCAGCTGAACCACTAGGACAAGTTTGCCACCAACCTGCAATTTTTAAAAAATTCATTAAAGCACAGTAAAATGAAGTATGCCCATAGATGTGTAAGGTCTGGTTCAAAGAGTTAAGGAGTTAAAACTCATCAGAGTGTTTCAGAAAAGCATTTTGTAATTGTTCCATAATCATTATCCTTTATACCATTTTCTATTTGGTAAAATTCTGCTGCTATTTTTTGAAGATAAAATAATGAATCTCATTCTTTTAGAATTTTTATTTTGGTATAATTCTTACAGCTTTAAAAATTATTTTATGGGCTTTATAAAACAAAATTTCTGACCTTTGCAGAAACTAAATTTGTGTACAGTAAAACCTCATTTGAAGTACAATTCGATATTATTATTTTGATTTAGAATTCTGATTTTCTTAAGAGAAATTCACATCACTACTATCAAAGTAATGTGTGTTTTCAGGTGTTTTACTATATTGGAATCTAATACTGAAAACAGTTTTCAAGTGGTTTTGCTAAAAAATTTTACACGTACTCAAAGGTTTCTAGAGAAGTGATTTTTTCATCTGTTATTTCAGTCTTGGAAATATAGTGATAAAAACAATAACTGTGTATCTTCTCTAACTTTATTACTTTTCAATGTTGACCTGAAATGTTAAAGGCAAGTGGGGAACGGTGATTTATTTTCTGCTTTGGGTGCTTCTGGTAATATTAGTTCTTTAGCTCTCTTTGTATAATGTATTAATAATCACAATTCATAGCAAAGTTACAGTGAATAATTGTTTGAAATTTATCTGCTATTGAAGAAACTGATACTTAGTTTATGTGTACTGCCAGACCTTCACAGTATTTCAGCAAGATGTTCCTCTTAATCACGTAGCTTATTTGTTTCACTATCAGTTGAGATAATATGACTCAGTTCGTGAAGTTAACAGGATTTAATGGCAAGCCATTAACTCACTACTTATAACTGTCTGGGTAGTAAAATGATATCACCAGTATTCCACTTATGCCGCTATAAGACAATGAAATAAGCTACTGTGTTATGAATACATTAGAGTTATATACATGATGGAGATCAAATATGTGGTGTTTATTTCTGTAAACACTTTCTTGGCTGAGTATTTTTTTGGACAGACCCTTCATTATTTGAACAGGTCTGACTATGGACTTGTATATCTTGGAGCATAAGTTCTTTAAAATTGTGTCATTATCAAGGTGTGCACACCCTCCTGTTGCTCCTAGACGTTTTGCCATACTCTTGGACACAGGGCTTGCTTGAAAATGTGTGTGTGTGTGTAAGAAGGTTGGGAGAAAGAATATGTATATAATCAAGGTAAATTTTGTATAGAGTAGAAAATCAGAATAAATAGTATTTTAGTTCTATATAACAAATTACCCCTCACCCCCCAAAATCTCTGTGGCTTATACCAGCAAGCATTTATTATCTCACATAATTTTTATGGACTCAGAATTTAGGAGTAGCCTAGTAGAGTGATCCTGGCTTGAGATTTCATGAGGTGACAGTCAAGATATTAATGGAGTTGCATTCATCTGAAAGCTTGATGGGGGAGTAAAGATCTGCTTCTAAGATGACTTAATCACATGACTGGCAGTTGATGCTGGCCCTGGTAAGACATCTCAGTGCCTCGTCATATGGACTAGGCCACTGAGCTACTTGAATGTTCCCTAAACGTTGCAATTGCTTTCTCCCAGAGCGAGTGATACAAGATCAAGCAGGAGTCAAATGGCTTTTATGAACTAACCTGGGAAATCACACACTGTCATTTTAGAATATCTTATTGGATACACAGATCAAACCTGACCAGTATGGGAGAGAACTGTGTGAGTGTGTGAAGACCAGAGGCTGATGATCACTGGAGATGACCCTAGGGTCTGGCTGCCTAATATAGGTGGGGAGGAAAAGGAACAGCATCAGTAATTTGAAAGAGACCCTATATCTTGACTTTGTTTCAGGACAGTGTGGCTCTCAATCACTTAAAATAATTTTTGACTGTTTCTTCAAGGCATAGTAGCACAGTTTTTTTTTTTTTCTTTTATATTGTGTTTATACATATCAGTCACTTTTGTTAATGCCAATTACTCTGCCAATCAGGTTATACAGATAATTATCATTTTATAGTGTAAGAGTTTTGGCACATCAAGAAGGTGGCAAAGTTATAATTAGAGGAGTAAGATCTACAGTTCCTGTCTTGTAACCTTTGGTCACGATCGTGGTTTCCTGTCAGGCCTGAAGTACCCTGAGACATTCTCCAAATGCTTATTGCTGAAATCTGTCAGTGAATTACGTGTTCATCTCCAGCCATTCTTCTAAGGAACTGTAATTCAGAGATATCAGTTCATTTTCTCTATCCCACTAGTAATTGTATATGCTTACAGATTTTTAAGACCTTTGTGAAATCTGATGATGATGAACTAAAGACAGTGAGTAATTTACCTCTGCAAACATTTAGCTTTGTAAACATCAAATAATGGTAAAATGAAATGCATCCTTCTAACCAAGACAGAGGAACTGTAGTTATAAAGTTAGACTTTCAACATGAAAACCAGGGTAGAACAGTGAAGAGTTACCAGCCCTATTAAAGTGGGTTAGGGAAGAGGAGTCGGTAGGGAAACATACTTTTTTTGAATTACGGCTCAGGGTATTCTTGCATCCTTTTCAATGGAAATAGCCTCTATTGTCACCACAGAGTGAGCTGTTAAAGTAAACGACAAGATCAGCCTGAGATATTTTGGAGAAGAGATGTTAAAGTCAGTTCAGATACTCACACTCTTTGTTTGAAGTCGAGACATTTTCATAAACTTGCATTGTTGCTGATGAATGGCTAATTAAATTAAGAGAAAAACAAGGATGCACCTGGTCTCTTTCTGCACCATGGAATCACATTTCCTGGAAGTATTACTACCTGGTTCCAAGAAGTCAGCTGTGTAGTGTTATCAGCTTCATAGATCGGATATTTTGCATTTAACTAGACTAAGAGTGTCTGCTTTATGACACTTGAGTCATAAGGTCAGTAAGGTCATTCAACTCAAAGAGACCAACACCCATCATGAATAGTCTGTTTCTGCCTGCTGCCTGCTGCTCAGGATGCTTTAATAGACCCAAGGACTATCATTAGAGCAAAAATACTGTTCTGCAGGATGTAACATTGTTTTGCATGTTTAAATTTTTTATATAAATATATTCATGCATGTGTGCTAAGTCACTTCTGTCATATCTGACTCTTTGCAACCCTGTAGACCCACCAGGCTCTTCAGTACATGGGATTCTCCAGGCAAGAATACTTGAATGGGTTACCATACCATCCTCCAGGGGATCTTCCCATCTCAGGGATCGAACCTGGGTCTCTTATGTCTCCTGCATTGGCAGGTGGGGTTCTTTACCACTAGCATCACCTGGGAAGCCCAAATATATTCATACCATTGTATTCTTTCTTAATTAGTTTTATTCATTTCAATATTAGATTTTGATATTTACACATCCCTTTAATCTGGCACTTCTGGTTCTTTCATTTTAACTACTGTACCAAATACAAATGACAAAGCTTATTGCTGAAATCAATGTAGACACAATAGAAATAAAATTATAAACTTCCAAAGTAGCAATAAACTTGAAAATCTTAAAAAAATAATAATGCTTTTCTATTTGTAGATCTCAGTTTCTGGCCTCTAATGAAAACCAAGAAAACTGAAAAATAATTTTCACATTGGCTTTTAGTAGGGGGAATGGAGCTCTTTTTAGACAGCGGCAGAATTTATTTCCTGGACCTGAGGTGCAGAGAGTGAAAAGTTCGGACAGTGAGGGTTATGCTGTCTTTTGTTTCTTGGGTCCAGTCACATGTAAACTGTTGGGTTGACCAAAAAGTTCATTTGGGTTTTTCTATAAGATGTTTGGGGAAATCCTGAATGAATTTTTGGGCCAACTCAATAGATGGAGAATGGAATTCTTTGCTCAGATTCCTGGAATAGTGGCTTGAGAAAAGTTTAATAAAAGACCATTTACAAAAATGTGGTCAGGGTTTGGGGAAAATAGCAATTATGGTTCCGTGCTATGGCAGTTGTAACAGTAGAGAACTATTATCTCTAAATCTTTAGGGGCAGAGGAAGGAAGAGGAAGGAAATCCAGAGCAAAGTGAGTCATTTGACAGGAACTGCGGCATCAACAGAGGGAGACAGCTGACCAGTAGTGACCTGACTGAGAGACGGGGGAAAATAAATACCCTGACTTTACCCTCCCATTGACCTCTAATCTCTAACTTGTGCCAGACGTGACTGGAAGCCCACCAATGCTAGGCATACAGGCCAGACTCTAGAACACAGAGCAAGATTGAGAGGTGTGGTGGGTGGTACCAAAGGGACCAAAGAAAGATCAAACACAAGGGCGTACTTATAATTGACAGAAATCAGAACAAAATATAATCTATTCTCTTTTTCCTGACTTCACTGAAACTAAAAAGCTAAGTCATTGTGTGGTCATTTCTAGAGCTTGAGATGACCTGGGTTTGAATTCTAGCTCTAATAATGACTTTCTGGGCTTCATCTGTCAATGAGTTAATTATGGTTCTGAGCCCATCAGGTTGCTGTGGAGAATACATAAACTAACATAAGTAATGAACTTTAACCAGTGCCTGACACATAGTTTGACGTGTCTTTGCTACTATTATTTACATAAATCCCATGTAGTATCCTATAGTCGTGTATCCTGTAGCTAAGCTGGAGTCCTGTTGTTATTTTTCAGTATTCCTTTTGTGTCTGGCTATAACCTGGGGTTAACTATACAGGCTGCAGTAATTGATTTAGATCCTTGGGAATCTCATGCCCAACCACAGGAGGCAGGGAACGTGTCCCTGAATATCTTCACAAGAACCAGAAGGTGTGGCCAATTTCTTTGCTTTTCTTTCTTTCCTTTTGGCCACACCGTGAGCCATGCAGGATCTTAGTTCCCTCACCAGGGATCAAACCTGCACCCCTCGCAGTGGAAGCTCAGTCTTAGCCAGTGGACAGCCAGGGAAGTTCCCAGTGGCAAACTTCTTTTCTACAGAAGATGACTGACTGGGTTGACCCCATGTGAATTAATTTTGTGATGGAAAAGAGCTGAGTCAACTGTTCCTGCTTCCCCCAATAAATGAATCCCATGAGGAATTCCTTTCGGAAGCATTTTCAATGTGCTTATTGCACAGAATGCTAGAGATGAAAATGAATCTTTGACTTGGAACTGTGCTTTTTTTCTTGGAATTTATTATCTAATTAAGCAATTTCCCAATAAAACAGGCATTTAAATTTTCACAAGAAACAAACAGCAATGATAATATTAAGAACTGCTGCTGCTGCTGCTAAGTCGCTTCAGTCGTGTCCGACTCTGTGCGACCCCATAGATGGCAGCCCACGAGGCTCCCCTGTCCCTGGGATTCTCCAGGCAAGAACACTGGAGTGGGTTACCATTTCCTTCTCCAATGCATGAAAGCGAAAAGTGAAAGTGAAGTTGCTCAGTCGTGTCCGACTCTTAGCGACCCTATGGACTGCAGCCCACCAGGCTCCTCCATAGGTGGGATTCTCCAGGCAAGAACACTGGAGTGGGTTGCCATATCCTTCTCCAGTGCGTGAAAGTGAAGTTGCTCAGTTGTGTCCGACTCTGTGAGACCCCATAGATGGCAGCCCACCAGGCTCCTCTGTCCCTGGGATTCTCCAGGCAAGAACATTGGAGTGGATTGCCATTTCCTTCTCCAATGCGTGAAAGTGAAGTCGCTCAGTCGTGTCCAACTCTTAGCGACCCCATGGACTGCAGCCTACCGGGCTCCTCCATCCATGGGATTTTCCAGGCAGGAGTACTAGAGTGGGGTGCCATTGCCTTCTCCGATATTAAGAGCTAGCATTTGTAAATCACACTACAGTTTACAAAAGGCCTTCACATTTCCTGGATTAGTGGTTTCCTAGTTTCATTTTAGCCATGGAACACTTTATACATCATGTAATCTCAAGCACAAGAAAATGGAGCTTTCTGGTCAACCCTCTTTCACCTGCTCTGAGGTAATGTCAGTGGNCCACACTGTTCTCCATAGTGGCTATATTAGTTTGCATTCCCACCAACAGTGTAAGAGGGTTCCCTTTTCTCTGCACTCTCTCCAGCATTTATTGCTTGTTGACTTTTGGATCACAGCCATTCTGACTGGTGTGAAATGGTACCTCATTGTGGTCTTGATTTGCATTCCTTTGATAATGAGTGATGTTGAGCATCTTTTCATGTGTTTGTTAGCCAATCCATTATTATTTTAAAAAGTATAAAATTTAAAAAAAGCTATTTCAGAAGTGGCTTTAAATCTCCTGCTAAATGTTATAGGTGGGAAATGGAAAGGTGGTTCTTCTGCTCCAACCAATTCTGTTTCCAATCGTGAAAATACATCCATATATTCCTCTTAAATCTGTTATAGTGGCAAATGTCATGGAAAAAAAAAAGCTTTCCAATTTTTCTTTAAAGCAGATTCTTAGCTTGAGCTTTGTGTTAACATTACCCGAGGAAACATTTAAAAAATTACTGATGTCTGGTTCCCAGCCTACACTTTCTGTTTTAATTGCTCTGGGGGCAGAATGGGCATTTGAGTATTTAAAAGCCTCAAAGATGGGACTTCCTTTGCAGTCCAGTGTTTAGGACTCCGTGCTTCTGCTGCAAGGGGCACAAGTTTGATTCCTGGTTGAGGAGCTAAGATCTTGCATGCAGCGCAGGGCAGCACAGCCAAAACACAGTGGGGTGGGGAGCTTCAGAGGTGTTTCTAATGTACAACCAAGGCTGAGATTCACAGATCAGATTGTTAACACCCTTTTCTACTTAGACTATGGTTTTGTTTTCCAAACAAGTAAACATCCTAACTTTGGTTAGCTCAGAAGCTATAACTGGTACTAAGTGTCCCACAGAAAAGTGCCTTCCAGCCCATGTCTATGGAAGATTTCTGGATGATAAAATGTTTGCCTTTTTAAGTGTACTATCCAACCGATCATTTGCCTTCATGTTAAGATTATTGTAAAGTGTGATGAGATGGACTTTTCTGCTCCTAATATTTCTTTTTTAAAAAAATTCTTCATAGCAGTTTGTCCTGATCTGTACCTCACTGAGGTTACCCGTAATATGCCCCTTTGGAGAAGTACATTAGTGAGAACTAGCACTTTGAAGATTTTATTCTTCGACTCAATTTTTAGAATAAAATTGAAAAATGAACTTATGAGTTAAAGTAGGAATAGCATATTGAGCTAACCAAAATGTACCCTCTGGAGCTCATAAAGAGGGAAGAAATTTGAAAATTTAATTTTACTCTGCTCTGTATAGGAATAGAAAATTAAGCAACATCTCTCTCATTTCCCAGGATCTCAGAAGGCCAAGTCATGTTCAATTTGGAACTGACAAGTCTATCTGAAGGAAAAATTAGTTTAGAAAATTTGGAAGGAAATTAGCCATTGTTTTGGTGGTTTAAAAACATTTTTCCATATATTGATTTAGTAGTGAATTGTTGAGTGGCAAGTTAAGGGATTTCATACTTTTACTGCTCATAGACTAATACATTTTAAATTTAAAATATAGCTCTTGAGAAAACTCAAATCATCTTTTACCATATTGCCAAGAAAGCACAAAACACATATAAATAATAGAAGCTCTAAGTGTAGGACAGATAAAAATAAGGCATAATTTCTTAGGCCTATTACTCAATATGGAGTTGATGAGAATTCACCAGAGTCATTTATTAAATAAATGAGCTACACTCATTTACATCTGAACTACATAGAATCACTTGAAGACAGTTTGTCCTGATACAGATTCTCTAGCTGGGTGAAAAAGGGAAGGAGGGTAGATGTTTAATTTTTTTATTGTGTGCTTGCCAAATGAAGTGAGATCAGTGTGTCACAAGTGAATTAAATGCATATTTGTTCTTTATCATTGCTACAGTAACTGCTCATACAATAATCACTCATAACTTTGAGTAAAGGAAATAGAAATCAGGTAACCCATTTAAGTTAACTTGCCAGCAGCTAAGAGAGCATTTGCAGACTTAGTAATTTCTTTTATGGGGGCCATGGGCTAACTTTTGTCAGTAAGGTATTGATAGGTGGTGGCAATCTGTATTGGACTAATCATACTTATTATTGTGTACCCAAATTGATTGACCTAGTCCTCTAAAGGAGGTAATGGCAGCGGCAGTTCATGAGCCCCTATAGGCTAATTAAACATCTAATTGGTTTCTAACTAGGAAATATCTTCGGGTGATTATGGGTACAGAGTGATTCCAGGAGCCCACAAATTGAATTATCTGGATCTTAATTTCTCATAAAAATAGTGGTGTTTGAAGAGATAATGTGGTCTCAAAATATTACATGGTAAACTTTGGACTTAATTAGATGTCATTTATTTCCTCACTTATTTATCAAGTAGTCAGTGCGGAGGTCCCTGCTTTCCTTTCTTACTGCAGTTTTTAAGTCGTCCTCATATACAGGGAGTTCAGTGTGTCAGACTGTGCATCATCTTGTCAAGTCTTTGCAGTGACATGGAGAGGCAGGCATTATTTTTACCTCTTTTATACCCATGAGAAAGCTAACCCTGAGAATTAAACAACCAGTCCACTTTGCCATAGTCAGGAAGTAACAGAATCTGCACAGCCTCAGCTGTAGACATGCAAAATATGGATTCACTTGGTATTAAGGTAATTCAATGTTAGATAAGCTTCATTGGTTCTACTCCTGTTTCTCGGTGATATTCTTTTCCAGAGTTACAGCTGGCCCCCTGTGTCTGGGTTCTGCATCTTGTAGAACAGACTGTACTCTGTAGTTTTATATCAGGAACTTGAGAACCCACAGATTCCGGTATCCATTCAGTGGGGCCTGGAACCAATCCCCTGAGGATACCATGAGATGACTGTCTTCATAGTTATTTTTTAGTTGCCAGCTTGTGTTGTTTTTAGGACCCATAATCTAACTTATTCGGACACAGCTTTTGGGCACAATGTAATTTTCTTGACAAGGCTGAGACTTAAGGAAGAGTGCTTTTAAAATCCTGATTATTTTTTAGCAGAGTTCCTCAACTATGCATTTTTCACATTTGCCCCAAATTCTTATTTGTTTTAAGGGGCTTCTTTGTACACTGGATAATGATAGGCAGCATCCCTGACCTCTACCCACTAGGTGCCTCTGCCCATTAGAAGCAAACCTCCTCCTTAGTTGTGACAACCAGGGGTGCCCCTAGACTTTACCAAATGTCCCCTATTGGGCAAAATTGCTCTTGCTTGAGAACCACTGGTTGATAGGGTCAAGAAACGTTATTAAAGATCTTACTAATCACATCGTGACCATCAGTATGCTATGGCTGAAATATTTTCCTGTGTTCATCAAAGAACAGTTGCACTGGGTGAGGCTGAACAGGCAAGAATGACTCTAACAAAGACTAATGCATTTTCTTATAAAGTTAACTATAAACTTACCATGTGACCTAGCAATTTCGTTCCTAGGTATTTAACCAAGAAAAATGACAACATATGTCTACAAAAAGACTCACACTTAACATGTTCACAGCAGTGTTCTTCTTAATAGCCCCAAACTGGAAACAACTGAATAAACCGTCAACTGGTGAATGGCTATTCATACAATGCAATTCCACTCGGCAATAGAAAGGAGCAAATTACTGATATGCACAATATAAATGAATCTCAACAGCTCTCTGCTAACTCAAGAGAACCCTGACACAAAAGACTGCACGCTGGATGATTCGATCTATGTGAAATACAGAAAAAGCAGCGGTACAGTTACAGAAAGTGGATCAGTGCCTGCCAAGAGCCAGAGGATAGGGGACGGGCTCTAACTGCAATGAATCAAAGAAGAACAGTTCCAGGTGGTGGAAGCATTCTGTATGGTGACTGTGGTGGTGGTTACACTGCTGTAAATCCTTGTCAGAATTCTTATTTTGTACCNCCCATAATCTAACTTATTCGGACACAGCTTTTGGGCACAATGTAATTTTCTTGACAAGGCTGAGACTTAAGGAAGAGTGCTTTTAAAATCCTGATTATTTTTTAGCAGAGTTCCTCAACTATGCATTTTTCACATTTGCCCCAAATTCTTATTTGTTTTAAGGGGCTTCTTTGTACACTGGATAATGATAGGCAGCATCCCTGACCTCTACCCACTAGGTGCCTCTGCCCATTAGAAGCAAACCTCCTCCTTAGTTGTGACAACCAGGGGTGCCCCTAGACTTTACCAAATGTCCCCTATTGGGCAAAATTGCTCTTGCTTGAGAACCACTGGTTGATAGGGTCAAGAAACGTTATTAAAGATCTTACTAATCACATCGTGACCATCAGTATGCTATGGCTGAAATATTTTCCTGTGTTCATCAAAGAACAGTTGCACTGGGTGAGGCTGAACAGGCAAGAATGACTCTAACAAAGACTAATGCATTTTCTTATAAAGTTAACTATAAACTTACCATGTGACCTAGCAATTTCGTTCCTAGGTATTTAACCAAGAAAAATGACAACATATGTCTACAAAAAGACTCACACTTAACATGTTCACAGCAGTGTTCTTCTTAATAGCCCCAAACTGGAAACAACTGAATAAACCGTCAACTGGTGAATGGCTATTCATACAATGCAATTCCACTCAGCAATAGAAAGGAGCAAATTACTGATATGCACAATATAAATGAATCTCAACAGCTCTCTGCTAACTCAAGAGAACCCTGACACAAAAGACTGCACGCTGGATGATTCGATCTATGTGAAATACAGAAAAAGCAGCGGTACAGTTACAGAAAGTGGATCAGTGCCTGCCAAGAGCCAGAGGATAGGGGACGGGCTCTAACTGCAATGAATCAAAGAAGAACAGTTCCAGGTGGTGGAAGCATTCTGTATGGTGACTGTGGTGGTGGTTACACTGCTGTAAATCCTTGTCAGAATTCTTATTTTGTACCCCTAAATGTGGTGAATTTATTGTATATAAATTTACCCCAATACAGCTTACAAAAAGAAAAAAAAAAAAAAGACTAATGCAACTGAGAAGAGAAATCACACTTAACTCCAGCGAAACAAAAGGCTGGAGAAGTGTTCAGCACTAGTGGAAAAGTGCTGGAGCTAGCGGAAAGGTACTGGAGGACCTTTCCTCCAGTAGGCAGCAGGTTGGTCTATGTACAAATGATGAAGGCATCTGTGTTTACTAATTGATGCCAATGGAAATTAAAGTCTGAGCACCAAAGAACTGAGGCTTCCAAACTGTAGTGCTAGAAAAAAATCTCTTGAGAGTTCTTTGGACTGCCAGAAGATCAAACCAGTCAATCCTAAAGGAAATCAACCCTGAATATTCATTGGAAGGACTGATGCTGAAACTAAAGCTCCAGTACTTGGGCCACCTGATGCAAAGAGCCAGCTCATTGGAAAAGACCCTGATACTGGGAAAGATTGAGGGCAGGAGGAGAAGGGGATGACAGAGGATGAGATGGCTGGATGGCATCACTGACTGAATAGACAGGAGTTTGAGCAAACTCCAGGAGTTGGTAATGAACAGGGAATCCTGGCATGCTGCAGTCCATGGGGTTGCAGGGAGTTGGACATGACTGAGCAACTGACCAACAACAGTGAAAGTTAGGTCCCCACCTCCCCACAGAGACTGGTTGATAAAGGCACTAGTTTTCCTGATTGCATTTTGAAAGGATGGTCCAGAGGTCCTTGAAAAAGACATTTCTGGGCTGTAAAACTGGCAAGAGGCTGGGAAAAGATTTACACATCAAAGAGGTAGAGAAAGAATGACAAGTTTTCTAAAGTAAATAAGGAAAAAGAGGTCAGGGGCCTATCCTCAGAAAGAAAACATCTGAAGTTTAGTCAAGCTGAGAAAAATATTAAGGCTTTCTTTTTCAGGATTTTGGTAAGCTTGTGGACTTAGCATGAATCTAGGACATGCCATTATTAAGTCAGGGGTTGGGTTGGGATTTTTGCGTCTGTCACACACTCCAGTAAAGGATGTCTGTAGAAGGGTTGGGTCTGATGTTGGTGCCATGGCCTGCCCTCAGCCTGTGCCTGCCTCAGTTTCCGTATATTCTTCTTATAGAGGCGAGCGTGGCACAGCCAGAGTTCCATCAACTCTGGGTTTCAGCTTCCACTGTTCTCAGCAAATGATGAGCGTTCATTTTCCAACCTGAGATCCATTTTGAACAGCTCGAAACATGGATTTAAATAACAGAGCAGGTGTCATCTTCATTATCTTTCATTCCCAAGACTGGGCACACAAACAGCAAATGGCTAATAGTTGTTCGCTTTGTGCACTGATGACATCTGGGCTTCTATTTTATCTCTCTCTCTAAGATTTTTGGCCACACCCAAGGGCATGTGGGACATTAGTTTTCTGGTCAAGGATCGAGCTTGGATCCCCTGCATTGAAAGGTGGAGTCTTAACCACTGAACTGTAAGGGAAGTCCTGGGTCTCTATTTTCATGAATGGCCATCTGTATCAGAGTTACCTTGACTCTCACCTGGGAAATCCACAGGAAAGCAGACACAATATCCTGCTGCCTGAGGGATGATTTCTGAATTTATCCTTGAGAAATATTGGGGCACAGCAGATATGGCATGGTCCTGGATTCTGTGACTGATTTCAATGAGCAGTTCATTCCACAGCAATTTAATCAGCTAGTGCTTAGCATTTATCATACGTAATATGCTGTGCTTTCGTTTAGTTGCTAAGTAGTGTTCCAGTCTTAGTGACCCCATGGACTGTAGCCGGCCAGGCTCCTCTGTCCATGGGATTCTCCAGGCAAGAATACTGGAGTGAGTTGTCATGCCCTCTTCTAGGGGATCTTCCCAACCCAGGGATCAAACCTGTGTCTCTTACTTGGCAGGAGGGTTCTTTACCACTGAACCACCTTGGAAGCTAAAACTAGGAAGAAAAAAATAAGACTCTATGCCTGTTTTGAAGGAATTCACTTTTTCAGAGAAGTCTGACTATATTCATGGCTACAATTGTATAATTGATTGGGTGTTAAGTCTGTGGGAATGCAGTAAAAAAAAAAAGATTAATTAATACAGACACACTATGAAAGAAGTTATGGAAACAGGGTCATGGAAGGTGACGTTAAAATGATGGGAAATTTTTGAGAGAGCAACAGATATGAACAATGTCAACCAAAGCGGAAGGGAAGAAGTAATGGTTTCTTATGTCACCAGTTAGTAAGACATGATCAAAAAATAGCCTTATTCCTTCTCACCATTGCCCTCCAACAGATTTTGTTGGATCTCCCTTCTCTGCCACTGGAGACTCTCTCAGAAAGAGCCCATATCTTTCCAGAAAGAATAATAGAACAATCATTGGATATTAGAACTGTCGTTTTCTGATATTAGAAATGTGGTACAATCACATAACTTTCACCTCTAATCCAACTTAAGTCATCTCTTTCCAGCTTAATCCTGACACAAGAATTCCCTAGACCAACTGTGGGGAAGGAAGGGTGGATGAATTATTTATTCTTGTTGTTGTTCTTCCTCTGTTTCGTTCTTACACTCTCTTTTCCCCCAGAGCTGAAGTCTATGAGTCCCCCAGGGTTGGGATGGGAGGAAGAAACAGAAGGAAAGGAACAAGTTCTCTCTTGCCTGGGGCTCTAGTAGTCTGGCAGACTGCCCTTTATTTCAGATGCCCAGTCACCAGCTCTTTGTGTAATGGGATGCTTCTTGAGTGGGGAGGCAAAAAGCTCAACAGGTTCCTCAGCTAACAAGCTCCTTAAAAGCTCCATTATTTCATCCACTTTATTTAGACTGGTGATAGACGAAGAAGGGAAAGACATGTTTAGATTTATCTCCGCACGTCTGGGTGGGAGTGTCTGGCACCTCTATTTAGAATGTGTGAAGATGTATCACCTGCTGTCCTCAATTTCAGGACCTCCGCCAAGACTCTAAGACAACTGAAACCTCCTGTTAAATACCCTGCTCCTTTTACATTTGCAGAACGTTTACTCTTTACAGCACATGTGGACATCGATGGCGGCAGGCTGCATTAGACAAGCCGGGGGTTTGGAACTAGACACAGCTGACATCAAAACAAACGTTAACATTGATTTAAACTATGGGAATATTAGTCCCTTTATCTACAAGATGAGGCAGATAGAGCATACTTTTCAACATTACTTTGTATAGTATCATGCCCGGCATGTACTAGATTATCAAAAAATGTGAGTCACCATCTTCCATACTGGGTCCAAAGAGCAACTCTGAGTAGGCATGGCAAGAATTGTTTGGGAAACAGAGTATTTGGGCACAGGAGAATTATTGCGCTTGAGTGAAAGACCAATTTTGAGGATCTTTAAGATCGTATAAGAAGGTTTTTAACTTTCTTTGCTAGGAAGAGAGAATTTAACCTAGGAAGGAGAATTTAAAATATAGCGGCATGGTTCCAAGTCATGCTTGAACCTCAAAATCATCTTGCTGTCCACCTCTCCTCATTTTGTCTAACAAGGACCCACCACTGGTCCATGTGCAGTGCCTATAATAAGAATGATAATATTAATAGCCAATATTTATTAAGCACTTCACATGTATCAGGCATTGTGCTAAGCAGTTTAATTACATTGTTGCATTATGTTTTCACAACCTTATTTCACAATTGTGAAAGTTTTGAGTTTGGAAAAGTGAGCAGTGCAGTGGAAGTCTCACCTGCAGTCCATGGTGGGGATGGGTCATGAACTCTGCAGTCAGTGCCAAAGGCTGTGTGTGGGCCCACTGCCTCTCAGTCATTTCCTGAACATATCCACAGAAACTTGCCTAATCACCGAGGAAAGAGCTTTAATGACGACAGAGTGATCCATTCACCCATCCTAAGTCACTTCAGTCATATCTGACTCTGCGTGATGTTTTAAATTTTTAAAAATTATATTCATATGTGTAATTTTGCATATTTAAATCATTTCCATTTTTAGTGGTCTTTTATTTTATTCTTTTTTGGGGGGGCCTGATTTTTTTTTTTTAACTCTTCTCCTCCATCTTCAACACAAATCACTGTATTAACCACCTACAAAAGCATGGTAATTCTTGGTGGCATCCTGATAGTGATTCCTCCAAGTTTCCATTTTAGATGCTATTGAATAATATAAATATGTTTATGTGATTTGCAATGATTTATATGTATATTTGTAATCACTTGTAAATAATTGTTTTTTTTTACATTTTTATGTCCTTTTGTTTTCCGATTCAACCATACAGTATGGTGTAGGGAAGAAAAAACTTTTACTCCACCCATCTTGGGTTCATTGCCTGTGTGTGGGTGATCAGTCTCTCAGTCGCGTCTGACGCTTTGAGACACAATGGACTCGAAGGGTCCTGTAGCCTGCCAGGCTCCTCTATCCGTGGGATTTTACAGGCAAGAATACTGGAGTGGGTTTCTTTAAATTAGACTGACAAAACAACATACTAAGAACAGAAAAACAGTTTATTAACACATTCCATTCACTTTGCATGGGAGAAATCTTAGTGATACGTAACTCAAAGGGATTGCCAAAATTTAGACTTAGATGGCATCCTATCAAAGCAAAATAATTTTGCGGAGAAGGGAGAAGACAAAGGAAAAGGACTTTGAACTTCTAGGGGTGGCAAACTGAAGGAAGACAAATTTATGGGGAAGCTCATGATAGATAAGTCTAGTTAGTAAGATGTGTTTGTGTAGACTCTTCTGTGTGATCTTATCTCCAGTGATAAAATTAGTATTCCCTTCCTGGTATGAGAAGCAGGGAGGTGACATCTTCACTAGAGGAGTGCACATTCTGCTTTCAGGTGGGTAAGCAGAAAACAGAGAACTTCTCTTCTTCAGCTCAACATAATCTGTATGCAAAGTGGCATTTTAAGGGGTGGCGTGTTCTGCTGCTCTTCAGCGGAAATGCTTCTAGGTCAATTGGTAAACCTCTAATTCACTCTCTTTAATAGCTGAATAATATCCCGTTGTGTGATATGTCATCATCCACCCAGCCATTTCCCTGTATATGGGTGCTCATTTAACAAGGCTTCTGTTGTTTGTTTCTGTGTTTATTTTTGGTCAGAGTGAACAAAAGAGCAATAATCATCCCATTGTGGTGGTTTAGTCACTAAGTTGTGTCCGACTTTTTGGGACTGTAGCCCGCCAGGCTCCTCTGTCCATGGCATTTCCCAGGCAAGAATGCTGGAGTGGGTTGCCATTCCCTTCTCCAGGGATCTTTCCAACCCAGAAATCGAACCCGTGTCTCCTGCTTTGCAGGCAGATTCTTTACCACTGGGCCACCAGGGAAGCCCTAATCTTTAGGTACATAAGTGTTAATGAACTGGGGTTTTTATTCTATGGAGCATATTCCCAGGAGTGGGAACAGCAAATGCATTTATGATTCTAATAGATGTTGCTGTATTGCTTTCAAAAAAACCTGTAGCCCTTTGGACTTCCAGGAATAGGGTAGAGGGCCTTTTTCTCCTACATCCCTGTCATTATTTGGTGTTATAACTTTCTTTCTTATAATCTTCAGAAGTCTATTAGGTTTAAAGTGATATTTCATTGTGCTTTATTTGCATTTCCCCAGGGATGGGTAGATTTAAGCATTTTTTCCTTAATTACCCTTTCATAGACTTTTGCTCTTATTTTATTCAGCTGCTTGTCTTTTTCCCCTTAATTTTAATGCTTTTAATACATTTGTAGATTATAGATAATTAATCCTTTCGCCTACCATTTGTTTGGCATTTGTTTACTGACTTGTTTGCCTGATTATAGTTTTCATATAATCAGATATATGAATCCTTTGTAGGATTCCAATATTGAACTTTTATAATTAAGTTTATAAGTAATCAAGAATTTAGATTTGCATATGATATAAAATCTTCTCTGGGTTGGGAAAATCCCCTAGGCTTCCCTAGTGACTCAAATGGTAAATAATTTGCCTGCAATGTGGGAGATATAGGTTCAATCCCTGGGTTGGGAAGATCCCCTGGAAGAAAGCGTAGCAACCCACTCTAGTATTCTTGCCTAGAGATTCCCCATGGACGGAGGAGCCTGGAGGGCTACAGGCCATGGGGTCGCAAAGAGTCGGACACAACTGAGCAACTAAGCACAGCACATGATATAAAATAGAGATAATTATATTTTTAGGTAACTAATTGTGCCCACATTTATTCAATAATCTACTTTTCTCTAATAATCTATATAGCAGGATCCATTTCTATACTGCCATTCCATTGATCTAGTTTTGTTCTTTACCAGGTCATATTAAATATGGTAGAAGTACACTGGCTTTATCATAAGTTCTTAAGACCCCATCACTGTTCTTCTGTTACATGATTTCATTAGATGTAGTTGGACATCTATTTCTCTTATAATTCACAAATTATTTTATTGAATTCTATTTAAATTCCTGTTGAGATTTGATTTGTAATTCCATTAAATGTATGTGTTAACTTGGGAGGGAAATGGTCATTTTCATGATATTATGTCTTCTCATCCAAAGACCTTCCTATTTGGTTCAGATTTTGTTAGTATCTTCTAGTACAATAGGCTGGTGGCTCAGATGGTAAAGAATCTGCCTGCAGTATGGGAGACCCAGATTCAATCCCTGGGTTGGGAAAATGCCCTAGAGAAGGGAATAGCAACCCACTCTAGTATTCTTGCCTGGAAAATCCCATGACAGAGGAGCCTGGTAGGCAAAGGAGTTCATGGAAAAGAGTTGGACACATTGAATAACTAACACTTTTACTTTCAATACAATTGTATGTATTTCTTCATATATCATGTCTTATGCCATCTTATTACTTTTCTCTGTATTTTGTAGTGTTTATATATGTGTGTATTATAAATGGTATGATTTTCCATTTTTTAAGTTTATTATTGCTAGAGAAGATAAAGGCTAAAGGTTGTTTTTTTATATATTGCTTCAAAATACCCTGTGTTCCTGTTTTATCATTAACAACGACCTTCACTTTCTCAGAACCCATAATCAGAGCATAAGACATAACTATTTCAGCCCACTCTGTGTTCTTTGTTCAACTTACCTTCCCTCATCTTAAATGCCAATCCAGTTATTTGGTTACAGTATTTTTTCTAAGTATTTTCTTTATATATATTGTATGGGTGGTTACTGTCATTTCTCAAATACTGTTTTTTACCCTAATGGGTGATGAATATTGTGGTTGGTGAAAGGATTCTAGTTTTGCCAAGCTTGTCTTTCAGTTAGTTCTAAATTTTATTCTTCTGTCCATGAGATTCCTATGAGAAATCTCATACTGTTGTGGTTTTCTTTTCTGTTTGCTAGCTGGTTCCTTGTTGTTTTAAGCTCATATATTATTTTGTTTGTTTTCAGACTTCTGAATTTTTAATTGCATAGGCCTAGGAATATATATTTTCTTAGCAATAAAGTCTGGAACTTGGTAAGGCATTTGAAATGTCCTTTTAAATTATTCTTCACCTCAGAAAAATTATCTTGTACTATGGTTCAGCTATCATTTTGCCTTCTTCTGTTCTTTTTCTAATATTTCTGTTATTTGAATATTAGGTTGTATCTCTTCTCCAAATCTCATATCTGTTATTTTTTCCCTTATATTTTCCATTTCAATGTTTGTTTGCTTGTTTTGCTCTGAATTTTGTAATGCAACTCTTGATCTTCCAAGCTACAGTTGGTAGCTACAGTTGTAGTTCCAGGTGATGATAATCCACTCTTTCATTCTATTTAATGAAATCTTTAGCTGGATGGCATCACTGACTCGATGGGCATGAGTCTGAGTGAACTCCGGGAATTGTTGATGGACAGGGAGGCCTGGTGTGCTGCAATTCATGGGGTCACAAAGAGTCAGACATGACTGAGCAACTGATCTGAATCTGATCTTTGTTTGAAAATCAACTTTGTTAGCTGTGTGTGTGTGTGTGTGTGTATATACACACCCACATGCATCCACAAACTTTCCTGAGCTTAACTAAATTTTATTCAGATATCCATTTATCTTTTCCAGAAGTTCTAATTTTCCATTTACTCTAATTTTCTCTTGTTTCTGGTTTCCTATTTCCTAAAGTGGAGTGTAAGTTTCCTTCATTATATCATTGTGACTCAGGTTTTCTTATCAGGATATTTTGTAGAAGGTGAGAGGCATTGCAGTTTCTACATCTTTGGGTCTGCGACATAGGAGTCAACAGCTATCAGTTCCTAGATGAACTATTGGAATTTAGCAGGCAGATTGGTTAATGTGATTAGGCCATTTGTGTTTACTAATTGGTGCTTTTCTAAGGTGCTTACCCCTTACAGATACTGGGGAGATAGAAACACTATGTATATTTTATTGTGGGGGGAAAAAACTCTACAGAAGCCTAAGTGATATGAAATCTACTTCTTAGCAGAATTTTAAGTGCACGGTACAGTGACTATAAGTAAAATATTGTACAATAGATCTCTATAACATTTTTATTTTGCATAGCTGAAGGTTCAGTTCAGTTCGATTCAGTCGCTCAGTCACGTCTGACTCTTTGCGACCCCATGAATCGCAGCACGCCAGGCTTCCCTGTCCATCACCAACTCCCGGAGTTCACCAGACTCACGCCCATCGAGTCAGTGATGCCATCCAGCCATCTCATCCTCGGCCGTCCCCTTCTCCTCCTGCCCCCAATCCCTCCCAGCAGCAGAGTCTTTTCCAATGAGTCAACTCTTCGCATGAGGTGGCCAAAGTACTGGAGTTTCAGCTTCAGCATCATTCCTTCCAAAGAAACCCCAGGGCTAATCTTGAGAATGGACTGGTTGGATCTCCTTGCAGTCCAAGGGACTCTCAAGAGTCTTCTCCAACACCACAGTCCAAAAGCATCAATTCTTCGGTGCTCAGCCTTCTTCACAGTCCACCTCTCACACCCATACTGTGTGAGTTGGTTAATACCCATTGCACAGTAACTCCTCATTTTTTCCTCCCCCCAGCCTCTGGCAGCCATGATTCTGTTTACTGCTTTTGTGAGTTTGTTTAAGGTACTTCACACACATGGAACCTTGCAGTATTTGTTCTTCTATGGCTGGTTTATGTCACTTTACATAATGTTCTCAAGGTTCATCTGTGTTGTTGCTTATGACATGGTTTTCTTCTTTTTAAGAATCTTAAAGAAGCGTTTGCACACTAATGTTTATTTCAGTATGCATCCCTGGATGAATGGAGTAAAGATATGTGGTATATACAGATAATGGAATGTGTCCTGCATGGTAGTCACTCAGTCTTGTCCTACTCTTTGCGACCCTTTGGACTGTAGCCCACCAGGCTCCTCTGTCCATGGGATTTCATGCAAGAATACCAGAGTGGGTTGTCACTTTCCTTCTCTGGGGCATCTTCCTGACCCAGGGATTGAACCCATGTCTCCTGCGTTGCAGGTGGATTATTTGTCTACTGATGCACTGGGGAAGCCTGACAATGGAATACTATTCAGCTTTAAAAAAAGAAAGCACTGTATTTCTTTTTTTTTAAGACTTCATTTTTAACAGCAGTTTTAGGTTCATAATATAATCGAGAAGAAGATACGGAGATTTCCCGTATGTCTTCTGCCTTCTCACACACACCGCTTCTCCCATTATCAGTGTCATCGTGGTGCATTTGTTACCAAGTGTGAACCAACATTGACACATCATAGTCACCCCAATCCCATAGCTTCCTTTTGAGGACTCTTGATACTGTCCATTTTATGAGTTTGGACATATGTACTATGGGTTATGTTCATCATAATAGTATTATACAGAGTAGTTTAACTGTCCTAAAAACCTTCTGAGCTCTGCCTATTCACCTCTTGTTCCCTCTGCCTCATTGACAACCAGGATTGTTTTTATTATCAGCATTGTTTGCTTTTTACAGAAAATGGTATAGTTAGAATCCTCCAGCATGTGGGCATTTCTGATTGGGTTCTTTCACAGAAAAACATGTATTTAAAAATTCCTTCATGGCTTAATAACTCATTTTATTTAGCATTGAATAATATTCCACTGTGTGAATATACCACAGTTTATCCCCTCATCTGTAGAAGGACATGTTGGTTGCTTCCAAGTTTTGACAATTATGAATAGAGCTTCTGTAATGTTTGTGTACGGGTTTTTGTATGGATAGAAGCTTTTAGTTCCTTTGGGTGAAAAATAAGGAGTATTTGGATCAAATGGTAAGAGTATGTTTAATTTTGATAAGAAAATTCCAAACTGTTTTCCCAAGTGGTGTACCATTTTGCATTCCTGCTAGCAATGTATGAGAGATTTCCTTTTGCTCCACATTCTTGCCAGCATTTGGTGTTTTCTGTATTCTAGATTTTGACCATTCTAATAAATATGTAGTGATATCTTATTGCCATTTTATTTTGCATTTCCCAAGTGACATAAAATGTGTACCATCTTTTATGTGATTATTTGCCATCTGTATATCTTCTTTGGTGAGGTGTCTGTTCAGATCTTTTACCCATATTTTAATTAAGTTGACTTATTATTATTGATTCAAGAGTTCTGTATGTCTTTTGGGTAATAGTCCTTTATCACATATGAGTTTTGAAAATATGTTCTCCTGGTGGTGTGTCTTCTAATTCTTGATATTATCTTTCACAGAGCAGAAGTTTTCAATTTTGAGATAGTCCAGTTTATTGGGTTTTTTTTCTTCATCTGTATGTGTTAGTATATTTACAAAGTCATTGGCTAGGGTCTTCTAGGTTTTCTCCTGTGTTATCTTCTAGGGGTTTTGTAGTTTTGAGTTTTACATTTATGTCCACATGCATTTTGAATTAATATTTGTGAAAAGAGGAAGGTCTATATCTAGAATAATATTTACTGATAAAGATATCCAGTTTTTCCAGCACCATTTTTTGAAGAGTATATTTTCGCTCCATTGCACTGGCTTTGCTCTTTCACTGAAGATCAGTCAACTGTGTTTATGGGAGTGTATTTCTGGGTTCTCTGTTCTAGTCCATTACTTTATTTTCTGTTATTTTTCCAATACTACAATATCTTCATTACTATAATATTACAGTAAGTCTTGAAGTTGAGTACTGTCAGTCCTCAAACTTCATTCTTTTCCTTCAATATTGTGTTAGCTATTCTGAGCCTTTTACTTCTTCATATAATGATTATAATCAGTTTGTCAATATCCATAAAAAAAAACTTGCTGAGATTTTTTTTTTATTGGAATTGCATTGAATCTATATGTCAAGGTGGGAAGAATTGACATTTTGTCAATATTGAGTCTTCTGTTCACAGAGAGGGAATATCACTCCTTTTATTTAGTACTTCTTGGAGTTTGTTCATTAGAGTTTAAAGTTCCCCATATATAGATCATGCACATATTTTATTGGATTTATGCCTATTTTATTTTTGTGAGATGCTAATGTAAATAGTTTTGTGGTTTTAATCTCAAATTCCACTTGTACATTGTTGGTATATAGGAAAGCATTTGGCTTTTGTATATTAAACCTCATACCCTGCAACCTTGCTGTAATTGTTTATTAGTTCCAAGATTTTTTTGGTCAGTTTTTCTTTTTTTTCAGATTTTCTACATAAATGATCATATTATCTGCGTACAAAGACTATTTGTCTTTGTTTTCCTGTATTCATACCCTTTCTTTTCTTGTTTGTCTTATTCTATCAGCAAGGGCTTCCAGTGCCATATTGGAAAGGAATGGTGAGAAGGGACATCCCTGAGATCCACCCATCTGGGAAGGTTTCACATTTCTTACCATTAGGTATAGTGTTAGCTGTAGGCTTTTTGTGTATATTCTTTATCAAGCTGAGAAGGTCTTCCTCTGTTATAATATTCCGAGAGTTTATGTCATGAATGAAAGTTGAATTTTGTCCAGTGTTTTTTCTGCATCTATTAATATGATGATGTAATTTTTGTTCTTTAGCCTGTTGATGTGATAGATTACATTAGTTGATTTTTGAATGTTGAACAAGTCTTGTATATCTGGGATAAATCCGAGTTGGTTATCATGTGTAATTCTTTTTATGCTTTTTGAATTCAATTTGCTAATATTTTGATGAGGATTTTTGCATCTGTTTTCATGAGAGAGATTGGTCTAGTTTTCTTTGTTTGTTTTTTTGTAATGTCTTTGTCTATTGTTGGTATTAGAATTATGCTGGCTTCATAGAAAGAGTTAGATAATATTCCTTCTGTTTCTGTCCTTTAAAAGAGATTGTAGGAAACTAGTATAATTTCTTCTTCAAATGTTTGTTAGGAAGGTTCATCACTGAACTCTTATTATTTTTTGCTTTCTCTTTTGGAAAATTTTAATTATTGATTCAGTATCTTTACTAGACACTGGCTTATTCAAACAGTCTACCTTTTCTTGGCACTTTATTTCTTAATGTTTACATTTCAAAGAGAAGACTCGTGGATCCTTGAGAAAGACATTTTTTTTTTTTTTTGGTTGTAAAATTGGCCAGAGGCTGAGAGAGGATTTATATATCAAAGAAGTAGAGAAAGAATTTACAACTGCAAGAATTTGCAATTATTATTGCTCCTTGAAAAACCATTCCGTTCTCAATTCTCTCTGTAATCTTTTGGCCTCAAAGTCTCAATCTGCCTAATGTATTTTCTCCATCCCAAAATATAGGGAACACCAAAGTTTATTAAAGTCAACCTTCTCAGAAGTATGCATGTTTTAACCATGTAGTTTGTCTCCAAAAACACAGTTTATTAGGTCCTGCTCTTGGCCTTCAGTGAAGTTCTCAGAATTTCACCAAGCCTTATCCTTTACGGAGGAAAATTCATGCATGTTCTCCCATGCATGGCCTTCCTAGCTTCTGGGAGTGCTAGCTATTGGTTTGACTCAGAATTGGCAAAAACCTTAGAGCTTGATGTGAATAGAGAGGAGCTCCTGAGTTTATTTCCTAAGACTCAAGCAAAGCATTCTTGGGGAAGCCTAGGTCCAGGCAAAGGAGTTGGCCTTTTGACTCTCATTAGTCATGAAGGGCCTTTGGTCAGATTCCAGGCTTAGGGTAGTGAAAAAGAAGTAAAGGTATTTAGATGTGTGTGTGCATGTGTGTATACGAGTATGCTAGGTCACTTCATGTGATTCTATGGACTGTAGCCTGTAGCCTGTCATGCTCCTCTGACCATGGGATTCTCCAGCTAGGAATACTGAAGTGGGTTTCCATGCCCTCCTCCAGGGGATCTTCCTGACCCAGAGATCAAACCCATGTTTCCTATCTCTCCTTCATTGGCAGGTGGATTCTTTGCCACTCTTTCAGGGCTTACAGGGATTTTAAATACTTTCTTAACAGCCTGTGGGTTTGATCTTTTTTTTTTTTTTTTTAATTGGTTAAAATAAGGAATACTTAGGGAATTGTTGAACTGGTAACTGGTATCTTCCTGTAGTCATGACTTCTGAGGGTTGATGAATAACAGCATTCTCAGAGTAGCTATTTCCATGGGCTGTCTGAACAGTTACACATTCATTTCCTGGTGAAAGCTATTCCTATTCCTGTGCAGTAAATCTCAGACAAAACAAAACAAAACAAAAAATAGCTTGTAAATAAAAATCACCAAAAACCCCACGAAATTATTGTATAACTTGAGTAACATAATTCATTCTTAGTTGGGTTCATTGAGTCTGTTCAATAAAGAACATAGGTATAGATAGCCACCAGGCTCACTTAGTTGGTAGAGCATGAGGCTCTTAATCTCAGAGTTGTGGGTTCAAGCCCCATGAAGAGTGAGGCATGAAGAGTGAGGTTTGGGGGTTCCCTGGTGGCTCAGTCAGTAAGGAATCTACCTGCCATGCAGGAGACCCAGGTTCTATCCCTGGGTGGGGAAGATCCTCTGGAGAAGGGAATGGTGACCCACTCTGGTATTCTTGCATGGAAAATCCCATGTAGCCTGGTGGGCTGCAGCCCATGAGATCACAAATAGTCAGCCATGACTGATTAACACACACACACAGGTATAGATACATTTGTGTGTGTGTGTGTGTGTGTGTGCTCAGTCACATCCTTCTCTTTGCAACCCCATGGACTATAGCCCATCAGGCACCTCTCTCGATGGAATTTTCCAGGTAAGAATACCAGAGCGGGTTGCCATTTTCTACTCCAGGGGATTTTCCCAACCCAGGGATCAAACCCATGTCTCTTGTGTCTCCTGCACTGCATGTGGGTTCCTTAACCACTGGTACCACCTGGGAAGCCCCATAGATACAACACAATTAACAGCTATTTTAAGTTTTACTTTGTATTACTTTAAACCATTGTTTCCTGATTAAACCTCCTTTAAATCAAGTATCATGTGCTAACAATGTCTCCCTGTTCTCAGGTTATTGGTTATTGTTATTTTGCATGGTTGAGACCTTTATTAAATATTATTTGTCTTCTCTCTCTCAGTGCTGGGTTGTTGGCTTCTCGATAAGTCAAGGAAACAACCAGAGCTTTTCTCAGTGGGATTAAACCACAGTTCTAGCTCCCTAGATAAGTTCAATGGTTTTTACAGAATAGACATTTTTTCTTTATCCTCAAAGATCCAAGGCAGATCACAGGAATAAAGGAACAGCTTCTGCATTATGCAACTTCAAAGATGTTGATAACTAGTCCTTACAGGAAGAAAAGCCTGTCTGAATAACTTTTCAAAATGCTATGTACATTTTGTAAAATTGTTTCTTCTCTTAAAACTGGAGACTAGATATTTACAAAGACACACAGGTTTGCCTTTAGTTTGCTCTTTATATATTTGACAATTCTAACTCATAATTTTTTCTTCTAATAATACATTGTGAAGATTATCTTTTAATCTAAACCAGAGCATTGCAAATGAATTATAGATTGTTATGACAGTTGACTTTCTCACAGTCATAGACGTCTTCAACTTTTAAGGCAGCTATAATTCTCTCAGTTAATTTCTGTGTCACATTGCTTTGTGGGAATTGACTTACCCATTAGAATAATGATGTGATTGGTAAAGCCTGGTAGATCTGAGTTCTGGTCATATACTTGGGTTGTCATTTTTGGATACTGACTCGTTCTCCTGATGAAATCACCCAAGAAAAGTTAAGATAAAGAGTAAGTTGCAGGATAGTAATAAAAGTTATATCATGATTTCAAGTCCCTTTAAAGTTCATAAACATAACTCATATATATATATAAGTCCTTTTACTACAGTTTTGTCTTTTCATTTGTAAATACCTTTAGCATTTTCTGTGCCAGTAAATCTGATCTGTGCCTTATTTGGCCATAACTGAAAGTAGTCTACTTCAGCTCATTTTGAAATATTTTTTCATTTTCTCTATATGCTTCTGATGGGTAGTGATTGGCCATGTATTAGTAGAAATAAGGCTTTGCATCCTTCTGTCCAGCACAAAGTATACTGTAGGCTTTTAGTGCAGTGACTGAGCCAGTGGTAATGTACTGGTAGGAGACGAAGTCTGTTGCTGGAAGATATTGTTGTTTCAAGATAATGTTGCCAAAGTCAATGAAATTGAAAGGGAATCAAGAATTTAGACATGGTTTTCCTTCTGTAAGTTGCAACTTTGTTTGCGGATATAATTATTTATAACTGACTCTTTGGTTTATTTATCCCGTGTCTAGCCAATAAGGCATTTGGTTAAAATATACTCTAAATAGAGATTAGAACAGTATGACACATTTTGTGGATTTAAAGCCAGTTTAAAACTGTTGGGCTTGTTAGTCTCTTCAATATCCATTTGAGATCTTTATCATTAACAAATGTAGCCTTAACTCTCTGTTGCACTTTTTAGAAACATAAACTCTCCAGAAGACCGCGTTGTGAACACATGTTAGACTGAAAATTTGTTTTATTGAATATCAAGATAAACATAATTTGGGAATATTGCATCACTTGTTAGTTTGGCATTCTGTGATGCTGACAGTTATAGTTAGAATTGGAGAGTTGAAGCTCATCATTGTTTATTTATCACCTGGCATTAGTCATACGTGGGGTAATAGAATGCGACATGGCTAATAAAGTGTCAGTGGAAAAAGCCTCTTTAGGATGGGCATGCTGAAGAAATGTGACAGCCACAACCATTCATATGTGGTATTTTTGTGGAAAGCCAACATAAGGCAAAAAACAAAACAAAGAATAGCTTCACCTCATTAATTACAGATCAGTTTTACTCTGATTATATAGCTGTAACCATTCTAAAATATAAACATCCCTTTTTCTTTCTGCTTGTTTTTGTTGCTTATGATATTTACCACCTTTTAATTCTATCTCCAAAGAATAACAGTGAATCTAGGTTTTTCCTAATTTTTTTTTAATAAATGTCAGCCATAAAGTGATATTTAACATCATTATATTGAATACTGACAGGTAAACCTATTGATAAGGAATTTGTTGTTGTGATAAAGTTAAGGTTTAACTGTCTACTGTAATGAACTGAAGACAATCTATGAATAACTCTGAGTGTGAGTAATCTAAAGGAATTTGCACGTTGTATTTGGCATGTGTGCGTGCTAAGTCGCTTCAGTCATGTCCTACTCTTTGAGACCCTATGGACAGACTGTAGCCCATCAGGCTCCTCTGTCCACAGAATTCTCCATGCAAAAATAGTGGAGTGGGTTGCCATTTCCTACTCCAGGATATCTGGTATAGTTGAAAATAAAACAGAAAGAACATAATATATGGGAATGTATGTAAAATATATTTAGATTAAAAATTTATCTAAACAATAGGAAAAGCAATACCCTAATAAAAATATAGCAAAAGTCTTAGAAAAAATATAGCCAATTAAAAATATATAAGTGGAAACTTTCCTACACTGTGGATGGAAATGTAAATATTGATAGAATGGTCACTGTGAAATCTGTTTGACTATAGCTACTAAAAATGAACACATATGTACCCATGATCCAGCAATTCTATTAGTATACACTTACCAAACATGTATTTATCTATTTACAGACATTTACAAGAATTTGCAAAGCAACACTAGTTCATAGGAGTCAGAAAGTAGAAATTTCTCAAACAAACATTAATGATAGAAGGAATAAATAAATTTTGGTATAGTCATGCAATAGAATACTCAACAACAATGAGAATCAGTTCAATTCAGTTCAGTCACTAGGTCGTGTCCGACTCTTTGTGACCCCATGCACTGCAGCACGCCAGGCCTCCCTGTCCATCACCAACTCCCGGAGTTCACTCAAACCCATGTCCATTGAGTTGGTGATGCCATCCAGCCATCTCATCCTCTGTCTTCCCCTCCTCCTCCTTCCTTCAATCTTTCCCAGCACCAGGGTCTTTTCAAATGAGTCACATCAGGTGACCAAAGTTTTGAAGTTTCAGCTTCAACATTAGTCCTTCCAGTGAGTATTCAGGACTGATTTCCTTTAGGATGGACTGGTTCGATCTCCTTGCAGTCCAAGGGACTCTCAAGAGTCTTCTCCAACAGCACAGTTCAAAAGTATCAATTTTTCAGTGCGCATTTTTCTTTATAGTCCACCTTTCACATCCATACATGAGAATAATGAGTGAAAATAGTGAGAACAATGAGAATAAGATTGAACAAAATTAGCCAGACAAAAATAAATGATATATATTGTATAATTCCACTTATATCAAGTTCAAAACTGGGCTTCTTCAAAGAAGAATGCAGTAGGCCACATGAGGCCAAGAAGACTGCTGACAGACTAGAAGAGACTTTTGGACTTTGGGAGAAGGTTGGGGTGGGATGATCTGAGAGAATAGCATTGAAACGTGTATATTACCATATGCCAGTCCAGGTTTGATGCATGAGACAGGGCGCTTAGGGCTGGTGCACTGGGATGACCCTGAGGGATGGGATGGGGAGGGAGGTGGGAGGGGGGTTCAGAATGGGGAACACATGTACACCCAGGGCTGACTCGCATCGATGTATGGCAAAAGCCATTACAATATCATAAAGTAATTAGCCTACAATTAAAATCAATAAATTAATTTTAAAATAAAAATGAAAAAAAGAACTAGAAAGATAGATAAATTACAAAAATCACATATTCAAAGATACCTGAAAGCTGTAGAATCAGTGAGTGCTTTTGCACTGGAAGTCCAGAGAGAGGAAAACATTCCCAACTTGAGCTGAACAGCAGCCGTTTCCATGTGGCTTTTCCCTACAGGGCCTGGAAGCAAATTTGGAAAACTCAGCAGTGGCCACAGGACTGGAAAAGGTCAGTTTTCATTCCAATCCCAAAGAAAGGCAATGCCAAAGAATGTTCAAACTACTGCACAATTGCACTCATCTCATACACTAGCAAAATAATGCTCAAAATTCTGCAAGCCAGGCTTCAACAGTACATGAACCATGAACTTCAAGCTGGATTTAGAAAAGGCAGAGAACCAGAGATCAAATTCCCATCTGTTGGGTCATAGAAAAAACAAGAGAGTTCCAGAAAAACATCTACATTTGCTCTGTTGATTATGCCAAAGCCTTTGACTATGTAGATCACAACAAACTGTGGAAAATTCTTCAAGAGATGGGAANTTTGAATATGCTATATAGGTTGGTCATAACTTTCCTTCCAAGGAGTAAGTGTCTTTTAATTTCATGGCTGCAATCACCATCTACAGTGATTTTGGAGCCCAAAAAAATAAAGTCTGACACTGTTTCCACTGTTTCCCCATCTATTTCTCATGAAGTGATGGGACCAGATTTTTAATAACTGTCTAAGTTTTTCATATGTTATCAGATAAATTATCAGATATATGAATATTCCAGACATATGTCTATTGGTGTTATTAAAATACTGATAATTTTATTTCCTGGAAGCATATTTGTCTGTCCTAATACAGAGTTTTTTAAACAAATGTATATTAAATTTGTAAGTTATATTGACTTTTAAGATGCTCATTTTTTATGTTGATATTATTCCTCAGCTTCTGTTTCCAAGTTAGCAAAGTGTTAAATTTTAATCTAACTCTGTAGGGAAGCCCTCATACTTCATTTACCTTATGGGTTTAGATGCTGTTTTCTGGGTCTGCTTAAGTTTTGAATATTCTTAAAAACAGTAATAAGCACTGTACATAGTGTTCTAAGGAATATTTTTCTGAAATTCTTTACAATAGACCTCTTATAATGTACAATATCTCTAGTTCTTATCAGCTATTCTATCACTAAGATTCATGATTCAGATTCTCAAGAAGTAGTCTAAAGATTTCCAGACCCCCATTTCAGCCTTTTCTAATTAATTTTGAGCCCTAGATTTCATGGGTTTGCCATCTTTTCAGTATCACATTTTCCTTAAATGTCCAGAGGTAATAATCTTGAGTCCTCATTTACACAGTAGCAAGAATTTCTGAGGATCTCTAGAGAATGTTCTTGAATTCTACAGAACTGTTCTGGTTGCTCTTTATTTTTTAGACCATCCCACTGCTTTTAATCATATAGTTGTATTAATCCTGTCTTAATTCCTTGCTTTCCAGTTTGATCAACAAATAAACATAGGCTCTACCTAAGTTCATAAAACACACGAGGTTTCAAGTTTACAAATTTGACTAAGATTTTAGGGAAACTGTGATGCAAAACGTGGAAGACGCAAACTTTAAGGATGAATAACAGGTACTACTGCTTCTTAAGTCCATTGATAATATCTACTCACAGAGAGTTCTTACTTGCCTTTACTCTATGAACCCAAAAATGCCAGAAGAGGTTTTTTAGGGAAAGTGGTTTAAAAAAAAAAAAAACCTTTTCCTATCTTGACTCTTTTATGTCTCTTTTATGTTTTCTAGTGTGCTTTGAACATAATGCCATTCACCAAGTGGAGGCTGGTTTTGCTGCCTGAGCACCATTATTATGTAGTGTGAATTATTTAACTAATCTGTTGTCAGACCCTTGGCATTGACCTGTGAAATGGAAGCAAAAACAGCATGAGTCTAGTCAGTATCCTTTGACCACTATTAGTTTTGTGTTCCTGGAGATTATTATGCTCCTCCAAACTAGAGTTCTCCTTTTATGGGACCCTTATTTCTGGGGCCAATGCATAAAGTAAACCAAAAATTAAACTGGCAACATAATCTCTGCTCATACTGATGATAATCTTTTATGCAGTTAAATGAAATATTGAATTATTTATTTAGGGAGCGAATCATCTATGGGCTGGTCAGTATTCGAAATGCTAGAACTAAGATGATGATTAAAAGATTCACAAAGTCTTCTTCGTTATGAAGCTTACGGAGTTTAGAACCTATTGGGGATTGTAAGCTGTTCACTAATGAATCGCACAAATTAGGATATGCTGTGTCACAAAGGAGTAGTACTAGGTGCTATGAAAGCAAATAATACAGAATTGGACCAGCTCAGGAAGGTCAGAAAAGATCTTAATCTCAGTACAAAGCACTTTTCATATGATTTACTTCCCTGACACATGGCTGCCTTAATATAAGCCAACACATACATAAGCCCAACAGTATCATTCAAGTAGTTTCAGAATAAAGAGAGTCCACCAGAAAGACACATTTTACATCTTACTTTTGAAGCCATTAAACGTCAGCTATATTGAGTGTTGACGTTCTGAGGGGAGGAGGAGAAGTGACCAATAAATTATTCTTCTTCTCCTTCATGTTTTGGAAGGAACTTATTAGTAGACACAAATCAGACAAATGGAGCTTTAAATAACAGCTTTATTAGTAATAAAAGCTTAACTAGATGATGTGACATACTTGATGCCAGATGGAGCTTCTAATACTTCACTCTGAAATTAAACTTAGCCTCTCAATCAGACAGAGCTGGACACATGCAGATGGACTGTGTCTGGCTTGGGGCAGGTCCCACTCTTAGAGGCTTAGCACGAGGTCGGAAGCAGAAAGAATGCACAGTTTCTAATGATCTGAAACAGAGTTAGAAGTCCAAGAGGGAGGAGAAGGGCAGGAGTATTAACCTAGTGCAGTTCCATCCCAAATAGAGTCCTCAAGGGTGGAAGCCGTCCCACACCACAATGAGGTTCTTTCTGTTCCTTTAATGCGTAGTTTGATGAGTGACACCATGCCTCACCAGAGTGAAATCTGGCCCCTATGCAAGAAGATGTTGTTGGTTCCCAGGAAGTTCTGTTCTTATAAAGTTGAGAATGATGCTGCTCCTTTGTGTCTCTGGTGGACGGTTTCGTTTGTACTTATAAAGCTGCATTGCAATATAGACAGCAGCCACTAGCCACATATGGCTGCTGCACATTTCAAGTGCTCAACAGTCAGATGTAGTAGTAGACACACTCTAGAACAGAATGTGTTAGAATATATTTGCACCATTAAAGAACCATCTGTTGGACAACACTCTGCTGAATAGGGTAGGGCAGTGCATTAGTGAACTCCAGGATTTTGCTGGATCCTAAGACAAAGATACACTCACTTTTTTGGACTGTTTTATTAATTGATTGATGTATAGTTGCTGTACAACATTATTTAAGTTATAGGTATACAATAAAGTGGTTATATTTAAAGGTTATACTCTGTTCATGGGCTTCCCTGGTGGCTCAGACAGTAAAGAATCTGCCTGCAAGGTGGGAGACACGGGATTTGATCACTAGGTCTAGAGGAACTCCTTTAGAATGGAATGTCTACCCACTCCAGTACTCTTGCCTGGATAATCCCTGGAACAGAGTACCCTGGTACGTTATATTTCATAGGGCTCGCAAGGAGTCAGACATGCCTGAGTGACTAACACTTTCACTTTCTATCTATATTATAAGATATTGGTTTATATTCCCCATGTTGTACAACAGATACTCGTAGCTTATTCTATACCCAACAACTTATATCTCCCACTCACCCACCACTGTAGTGTCCCTCCGTTCTTAGCTCTCTCCACTGGTAACCACTACTTTGCTCTCTGTATCTGTGAGTCTGCTTTTTTTGTTGTATAGTCCCTAGTTTGTTGTATTTTTTAGACCCATGTATAAGTTATATCATACAGTATTTGCCATTCTCTGTCTCACTTATTCACTTAGCATAATCCTTCTCAGTTCATGTTTTGTAAATGACAAGATTTCATTCTTTCTAGGGCTATGTAATATCTCATCGTATATGTAGTCTTTTTTATCCATTCACTTAAGTTACTTTCATATATTGGCTATTGGAAATAATACCTCAGTGGACCTTAGTGTGCATATTTTTTTTTTCGGATTAGTGAGGGTTTTTTTGTTTGTTTGTTTGTTTGTTTCCGTGTAGAAAATACCCGGAAATGAAATTGCTGGATCATATGGTAGATCTATTTTTATTCGTTTATTCAGAGGAACCTCCAAAATATTTTCTATAGTTTCTGCAGTGCCTGTGTGAATTGATATCACCACACAGTGCCCTAGAGTTACTTCTCTACGTCTCAGCAACACTTGATATTATTCACTGTCTTTTTGACCATTGCCACTCTAAGAGGTGCAAGATGCTGTCTCATTCTCAATTTTGATTTGCGTTTCCCTCACTATTAGTGATTTTAGGCATCTTTTCCATGTGACTGTTGGCCATCTGTATATCTTCATTGAAAAAGTATGTATTCAGGTCATCTGCCTATTTTTTAATTCAACTGTTTTTTTTTGTGTGTGTGTGTGTGTGTTGGGTTGTATGAGTTATTTATATATTTTTGATATTAACCCCTTATATGGCAATCCACTCCAGCACTCTTGCCTGGAAAATCCCATGGACAAGAGGAGCCTAATAGGCTACAGTCCATGGGGTCACAAAGAGTCGGACACGACTGAGCGACTTTCCATTTCCTTATCAGAAATATCATTTGCAAAGACCTTCTCCCATTCATTAGCTTTCCTTTTCATTTTGCTGATTAGTTCTCACTACTGTGCAAAAGATTTTTAGTTTGATGTAATCCCATTTGTTTATTTTTGTTTGTCTATTTCCCTTGACTGAGGAGATGTATTAAAAACAAAAACCTACTAAGACCAGTGTCAAAGGAACATACTTTCTATGTTTTCTTCTAGGAGATTTTTGATTTCAGGTTTCACATTTAAGTTTTTAATCCCCTTTGAGTTTATTTTTTATGTGATGTAAGAAAATAGTCTAGTTTCATTCTTTTTCATGTAGTCCTCCCGTTTTCCCAAAACCATTTATTGAAGAGGATGTCTTTTCCCCATTATATAGTCTTGGCTCTATTTCACAGAGCCATTTAAGTGTGGGTTTATTTCTGGACTATTCTGTTCCATTGATCTATTTTTGTTTTTATTGTATTAACATATTGTTTTTATTACTATATTTTTGTTGCATAGTTTAAAATCAACTATACAACAAAATTATAGTGTGATCCCTCCAGCTTTGCTCTTCTTTTTGAACAGTGTTTGGCTATTTAGGGATTTAGGGGTTCTGTACAAGTTTTGAGATTATTTGTTCTGATTCTGTGAAAAATACCTGTGGTGTTTTGATATGCATTGCACTGAATTTGTATTTTAACAATATTCTTTCAACTCATGCTGCTGCTGCTGCTGCTAAGTCGCTTCAGTTGTGTCCGACTCTGTGCGACCCCATAGACGGCAGCCTACCAGGCTCCCCTGTCCCTGGGAATCTCCGGGCAAGAACACTGGAGTGGGTTGCCATTTCCTTCTCCAAAGCAGGAAAGTGAAAAGTGAAAGTGAAGTCGCTCAATCGCGACCCCAGGGACTGCAGCCCACCAGGCTCCTCTGTCCATGGGAGTCTCCAGGCAAGAGGACTGGAGTGGGGTGCCATTGCCTTCTCCCTCCAACTCATGAGCATTGTGTATTTCCCATTTACTTGTGTCATCTTCAATTTCTTTTTTCAATTTCTTATAGTTTTCAGATCTGCTTCTTATGTTGGACTCTTTTATTCTATATTTCTTGTAGCACAGACAGGGTTTGCTGGATCTAAGTGTCATTTTTCTTTTGACTTTTGCTTCTCTATCATACACCTCGGAATTTTTTTGATTCAGGGACTTCTTTTGTGAGAGAGATAAACCCATCCATTTATAAATATACCAAAAGCATCTAATATTCACATTAAGTTGGTTCATCTTCATCTCCCTGAATGGCGTAACATTATTTTCAGAAGTATTTTTTCATCTAATTAGACAACATCTGCATAGACCCAGATGAGCTCTTTCATCATCATCCTAGTATTTTCTCTAGTATGTCTCCTCTAAATGGTTTCTTCTTTTGGAGTCATCGTCCCTGAATGGCATAACATTATTTCAGAAATATTTTGTGTCTAATTAGACAACATCTATTATAGACCCAAATGAGCTCTTGGATCATCATCCCTGTATTTTCTTTAGTATGTGTCCTCTAAATTTTTTCTTCTTTTGGAGTCATTCTTCATAAGTGTCTTGAACTTGTCCCTTTAAGGCAGAGATATGGTGTTAAACTGGCTCTCTAAAGAATGAAGCTAACAAAAAGTTCTGGTTTTTAGTATTTTCCCATTTTCTAAATAAGTACTCCCATGGCTCATTTCAAGCTATTAACATGGTGCTACTAAGTGCAGATGTGGGGAGATATGACTCACCTGAGCTGCAGCAGCCGCTCTGACACAGCACGGCTTTAGGGAAACACGATGGCAGCCTTCCACCTACAATTATGGAACCACACTGAAATCAACCCAGTAACATTCTGAATTCTGACACCTATCTTTGTGCCTTTGCTACTCAAACATAACTCTGGTTTCTGAAATCTCTTTCTAGAGCCATTGGGGTTTTCAAGGTATGATTTTCTTATTGCTCTTGTTATGAACTCTGTAATAGCATGCATCTCAATAGCTTTCTGGATCCCATCTTCCGTAGGATAATTCTGTTCTTGGTCCTTGATCCTGTTCTTTTGGCCTCACTACTTTCCATCTCAGCCAGTCCTTCTAATATGGAAACAACTAAAGCAAGGATGATAATGAGATATTTTTAGGCATCAGCCTTGAAAATAATGAATCCTCAAAAATGCTTACCTGCTACGATGAGTTTTATATAGTTATTTCATTCTGTACTTCTAATCTAACATTTTTAGGGAACAGTACATGGTATCTCTTAACATCTTACCTTTCAAAGAAAGCATCCTATCAGACTTAGTCTGTTTCTTTTCTTTTATTTTTTTTAAGACTCTAAGTCCTAAGTTATCTTTGACAGACTGTAATCATGAGTTTGCTGAATCTCTAGCTGGCTCCTTACTTTTGATATATTGAAAAAAAGTGTTTTTATTTGCTTTGACATTCTTTGAAAGGTAATCTTCAAAGTTGTTTTTGAGGGAAAACATTTTATTCCTAGATAATACTCCATCTGTAGGCTATTTTGAGGGCTTTCCTGTCATCTCCACTCTGCTCGTCTGACCACGTTTTGAAAGATGATCTTTTACAGGGATGGTTTATGGCATTTGACTTGTAGTATTTACTGCTTGTGTGTGAAGCTGCTCAAAAGAGAAAATTTTCAAAGTTGTGTTATATCCAAATTGACAGAGCTGGTTGAACTTTAAACAAAATAAAGGCATGTACCATTTCCCCTACAATAATATCATCATTTCCCTTTATTAGCCATGCCTATAGTTTTGAATCACAGCATGCATTTTTCCTGGGTTTATAGTAAGGAATCTGGTATGCAGTCACTAGGATTCTTGTAGGCTATTGACTTTCTCTATTCTAATTTAAAATGATTTTGCAACTAATACCCACTTATTGCTACCATGTTTTTTATCTCTATTATTTAACTGTTTCTCTTGTTTCCTCACTCTCATGAGGATACTAAAGGTAATGTTATTGTGACGATTATTACTTTGAGGCTCATTCACCGTTAATCTTTTTCTACTACTTTCCACACACTAGACTGCACAAATAGAACAAATTTCCTTTCCTGAAAGGTTTTCACTACATCTTCTAAGAAGCAGATTCCAATAATCTCTCAACTTTCTGGTGCTAAACCATAGGCCTATCAATTTATGTTTGGGTAATTACAACCACATTGCATTTTTGTCTGAAATGTGTTTTAAAAGTTTTACCTTAGATTCAGTAGAATCAGTCATCAATTTTTTTTCCCAAAGCTGATGAAATCAAATCTTCTGGGAGCTTTTTCAAAATGCAAAGTACCCCAAATATTCTGCCTGAGGCTCTTGAGTCCCCACGTAATTCTGGTATGCAACATGTTGTTTAATGCATAGATCTGTTGACTTTTTCAGTCATTTACTCAATAAAACTTTAATTTCTTAACATGTATGAAGAGATGTGATAGTGAAAGAGTCAGAAAAAGTAGATTCATCATAAAAAAGAAAGACATAGCGTTTATAGCAACATGGATGAACGTAGAGATCATCACACCAAGTGAAGTAAGCCAGAGAAAGATAAATATCATATGATATTGCTTTTTTGTAGAATCTTAAAAGAAAACCCCCAAAAGATACAAATGAAGTTATTTCCAAAACAGAAAGAAACTCACAGACAGAAAACAAACAAGTTCGTGGCTAGCAAAGGGAAAAGGGAAGTGGAGGGAGGGATAAATTAATAAATTGGGATTAACATATACATGCTGCTGCTGCTGCTGCTAAGTCACTTCAGTCGTGTCTGACTCTGTGCGACCCTATAGACGGCAGCCCATGAGGCTCCCCAGTCCTTGGGATTCTGTAGGCAAGAACACTCGAGTGGGTTGCCATTTCCTTCTCCAATGCATGAAAGTGAAAAGTGAAAGGGAAGTCACTCAGTCCTGTCCGACTCTTAGCGACCCCAAAGACTGCGGCCCACCAGGCTCCTTTGTCCATGGGATTTTCCAGGCAAGAGTGCTGGAGTGGGGTGCCATTGCCTTCTCTGTAATATATACATACTACTTACATAAAAATATAACCAACAAGGACCTACTGTATAGTGTAGGGAACTCTACTTAATATTTTGTAATAACCTATAAGGGACGAGAAGTGTGTGTGTGTGTATTTGAGAAAAAAAATCAAAATTTTATTGGACTTTGTTACACTTACTGTATAGTTTAGTATTGCTTTTATTTCAAATGATATAAGGTGGGGGCAGGGGAATTCTATAGAAGGGAAAGGCTACCCACTCCAGTATTCTGTCCTGGAGAATTCCCTGGACTGTATAAACCCACGGGGTCTCAAAGAGCCCCACAGAACTGAGCGACTTTGACTAAGCGACTTTCACTTTCACTTCAAGGTAGGAGATGGTACATGGTAATGTTTTTGAAGTTCAAGACTTTTAAAGGTTTTAATCTGGCTGGCCCTGCTTTAAGAAAAATGGAGTGATTGCTTTACACTGGCAAAATAAGGGACTGTACCTCCCCTGTCTATCGTCCAAGTCCTAACAACTTGATCTCTGTTCGATGGCATAGAAGTACTGGTCTAAAAGACCGCAGTTCAGCTATAGGATTGAAAATAACAATCCTACTAATTCTCTTTTCTCGTATGACTTCTATGTCGTATTAGAATATGCCATCAAATGTCAGAGACATTTCTGACGTTTCTCATCCAGAGCTGCTTTGGTCCTGGACCTCTGTTGTCTATCCTCTGTGAAGGGCTTGCAGCTAATCATCACCACATTCTGATTATCCTCATCTTCACCTGTTTGCAATGCCAGTTTTCCCAAAGCCCTCACTACCAAATCATTCCTCTCCTCTACATTATTTAGCCTCTGGCATCAGTATAGAGAAATATTTGTCGACTGCCTTGGTCTAATTGAAACCCACAAAATCTTTATACTGGGCTGTCATGGAGATGGCTGGTTGTTCATCAGATATCCTGGTTCCTTGGACAGGAGTAGTGTTATGGCTGCTCAAGCCCTCTTGCCCTCAGGCACATCATGTGAGCGTACAGACGTGGCTTTCTGGTGGTCCTCATTCTCTCTTTCCCTAGTCTCCCTGCTGGAATTCCTCATTCAGGGTGACTAAGCCACTTGCTTGAAAGATGGTGAGATCTGTCTTAGCCCAGGTCCTGAAGGGCTTTATAAAAACAGGACTCCTTCCCTACCCACCTCAGCCAAAAATTAGATCAAGGAGTCAATAACATTTTTAAATTGACACCAAGTTGATTTACAAAAATGTGTTAGTTTCAGGTGAATAGAATAGTGATTCAGCGTTTTTACAGATTATATTCCATTTCTGATGTATTAAAAGATATGCACTCTGTGCTTAGTCACTCGGTTCTGTCAGACTCTTTGTGACCCCCTGGACTGTGGCCCACCAGGCTTCTCTGTCCATGGAATCCTCCAGGGAGGAATACTGGATTGGGTTGCCATGCCCTCCTCCAGGAGATCTTCCCAACCCAGGGATCGCACCCTGGTCTCCCGAATTGCAGGTGGATTCTTTACCAGCCGAGCTAGCAGGGAAGCCTGTATTAAAAGATATCAGGTGTGATTTCCCTGTGCTATACAGTATATCCTTGATGCTTATCTATTTTATATGTAGTTTATTAGCCTCATACTTCTAATTTATTCCTCTCCCATTCCCTCTCTCCTCTGGGAACCACAAGTTTGATTCTATATCTAAGAATTTTTTTCTGTTTTGTATATACATTCCTTTATTACTTTTAGATTCCATATATAAGTGATATCATAAAGTTATTTGTTTTTCTCTGTCTGACTTACTTCACTAAGCACAATACTTTCTATGTCCATCCAAGTTACTGCAAAATGGCAGTATTCATTTTTTATGGCTGAATAACATTCCATTAGTTATGTCTGAGTAATGTGCTTATATATATCACATCTTCCGAATGCAATCATCTGTTGATGATGTCAGTTTCCAAGAACACACACAGACAAAATACATACCTGATGGTGATCAGATGGATAACTAATGGTGATGTGCGTTTGACTCCAATTCCATTTAATATTTCTCTTTATTGGTTAAAAGGAAACCTTTAAATACAAATGCAATGACTTGCTCAGTAGTTTAAATTTACTTAATCTCGTAACGACTTGGAGATCTAATTCTTTATTAGAAATCTAGTCATTAGATATTAAGAATCTAAATTATCCCTTAAGAGATGGAAGGGCCTGGATTTTATAGATGATACAAGATTTGTTAGCAGAACCAGGTCTTAGAATCTGTATTGCCAGATTCCTAGTTTTGAATGGTTTTTACTATTTCCTTTTGCCTAGCTTCTTCAAAAAAAACAAAGAAGTAGAAATATTTTCTTTTCCAAAACAATAACGTGTGAATTTTGTATTGGGTTCCAAATTTCTTTTAAAACAATGGCCCAGTGCAAGTTTGTTTTCCTCTGATGGAGGTCAAAGAAATGATGAGTTTGTGATCTGAAGCGAGAGAAGAGACAGTTTCTATGATCTAGCCATTCACATCTCTGCTTTGGAGCACAAGGGAATGCTAGACTGATACCGAATCAAAGTATCAAGTGCGTGCAGTAGATATAAAAGTCTTTTGAGTTGAGTTGCTATAAAGTGATTTTAAGGCATTGATATTACATATCCAAGATGGGAGTACAAGGAATTCTCAAATGTTGGAGATGTGCTGCTGCCGCTGCCGCTGAGTCGCTTCAGTCGTGTCCAACTCTGTGCGACCCCATAGACGGTAGCCCACCAGGCTCCCCCATCCCTGGGATTCTCCAGGCAAGAACACTGGAGTGGGTCGCCATTTCCTTCTCCAATGCATGAAAGTGAAAAGTGAAAGTGAAGTCGCCTAGTCGTGTCCGACTCTTAGCGACCCCATGGACTGCAGCCTAGCAGGCTCCTCTGCCCGTGAGATTTTCCAGGCAAGAGTACTGGAGTGGGGTGCCATTGCCTTCTCCGGTTGGAGATGTACTCAGAGGGTTAAAAAAAAAAAAAAAGAAAATTTCTTAAATAAATATATTTTGATTCGGTTTTAAAGAAGAGCTTTCTAATGGTCAACAATAACTAGAGACAGCATTTCTGATATTTGCTTCCTGAGGAAGGGAACTGCTAACTCAGTATCGATGATTGTGATAACTTGGTCAGGAGGTGGGGTAGAGGTGTTTCAGATGACAGATGGATGGCAAGACGACATGACAGTTTTTTCACAAAGTGATCTTGGCCGTCCCTTTCTAGCTTGAGATTCTGAGGTATGCATGTGAACTGCATGCTGTTAACTGCTCAAGATATGTTAATTGGTCAGAGTTTCTTCTTTTTCTTAATGCGTCATCTTCTCTTTAATGACTAATACATTCGTTTCCAAAAAGTTTGAGGACTCTTAGAAAGTTGAAAGAAGGAAAATTTCACTGTAGTTTTGTCATCTGTATTACCAGGTTTTCGTAGCTGCAAACACAGAATAGAGTCTAGCTCATTTAAGAGAAAAGGAATACACCTGAAAACATTAGGTAGGACTGACTTTTCTCTCAGTGACCCAGTAGGCATGCTGACAATGACCTACAGTGATTTTATGGGCCCATGAAAATATCTTAATTTCTTTTAAAATCTTAAGGAGAATCTTTAGGTTGGAAGAATTTTTATTTTATGATACTGTATCTATCTTGATACCAACATAGTTATAAAGTATGATCATATACATATATACAGATGCGTATGTGTGTCTGTGTGAGTGATGGAGGAGAAGGCCGATGTAGACAGAAGTGCACAGGATCCATTATTGTCTTAAAGAACATTGGCTCAGGCTCTGACGCTGCCCACTCAAGAACTCTAAGCCCAATGGATACACGTGAGCACTGACTGCTCCTGGACAAACTCCCAGTTCCTGCCCTGGCACAGGATCCACTGCCTTCACCTGAGTCTGATGATGGATCTTCTGCCCCCGCTACCTCTGTTGGTGGGCAGGGATCTCATCTCTTAGAATGGATTGCCAGATAGATTCTGTGAAGCACATGCTTCTAAACTGAAAATTTTCATGTGCCTGAGGTATAGTGTATAATTCTAATTCAGAAAGATACATGCACCCCAAAGGTCCATCTAGTCAAGGCTATAGTTTTTCCAGTGGTCATGTATGGATGTGAGAATTGGACTGTGAAGAAAGCTGAGTGCCAAAGAATTGATGCTTTTGAACTGTGGTGTTGGAGAAAACTCTTGAGAGTTCCTTGGATCACAAGGAGATCCAACCAGTCCATCCTAAAGGAGACAGTCCTGAGTGTTCATTGGAAGAACTGATGGTGAAGCCGAAACTCCAATACTTTGGCCACCTCATGTGAAGAGCTGACCCATTTGAAAAGATCCTGATGCTGGGAAAGATTGAGGGCAGGAGGAGAAGTGGACGACAGAAGATGAGATGGTTGGATGGCATCACCGACTCAATGGCCATGGGTTTGGGTGGACTCTGGGAGTTGGTGATGGACAGGGAGCCCGGTGTGCTGTGGTTCATGGGGTCACAAAGACTCAGACACGACTGAGTGGCTGAACTGATCTGAACACACATCCCAGTGTTCATTGCAGCACTATTTAATAGCCAAGACATAGATGCAACCTAAGTGCCTATCAATAGACAAATGGATTAAGTAGATGTGGTATATGTGTACAACAGAATATTACTCAGCCATTAAAAGAAAAGAAAATAATGCCATTTCCAGCAGCATTGGTGGACCTAGAGATTCTTATATTAAGTGAAGTAAGCCAGATAGCAAAAGACAAATATCATATCACTCAATGTGTGGAGTCTATAATATCATACAAATGAACTTATCTATGAGACAGAAACAGATTCACAGACATAAAGAACAGGCTTGTGGTTGCCAAGGGGAGACGAAGTAGGAGAAGGATGGATTGGGAGTTTGGGACTAACAGATACACACTATGATATATAAAATAGATTTTAAAGGACCTACTATATAGCACAGGGAATTCAATATCTTATACTAAACTAACAGAAAAGACTGTGAAAAATAATATATAACTGAATAGTTTTGCTATACACCAGAAATGAATGCAACATTGTAAATTATACTTTGTTTAAAAATAAATTTAAAAATGGAAGCCTTGTACAAGGGTGTGTTATCAGAAAAGTCTTCATCACAGGCTTTCACCGTAGCATTCTCACCAAGTATCTATCCATTCATGGATCACTTAGACTCATAACATGTAAAGAAGACTGCAAAGTGGATTTGAGGCATCCATCATTGTGATGTGTAAACGTGTAATGTGAAAATTTCCCAAATGTAGAAGAGATGTTCCAAAGGTAGTGAACAGCCAAATCCATCACACAGTAATTGCTGCCAATGTATTGATGTATTAGCATATGGACTTTCTGGTGTGCATATGTTTTAGTTTTGTTTAATACTTCAAATAAAAGCTATATCTGTGATTACTGAATATGTATTATATAATATTTGATATTAACACTCTTTGAATTATCTATTTTGAATTTAATTAAAAATAATCTTTAAAATAGACAATATTGTTACTACTGTCTCATTTTATAAATAAGGAAACTGAGACTTGAAGAGGTTAAATTGTTCATGGAGATACCGTTAATGAAGATAGGATTTTATGCTGAGTCTTACCTACTACAGTATACCTGTACAGGGGTTCCCAGTCTCCAGGATCTAATGTCTGATAATCTGAGGTGGCGCTGACGTAATAATACTGGAAACAAAGTGCACAATAAATGTAAAGCACTTAAGTCATCCCAGACCATCCCTCACCCCCTGTTGCTCTTCAGTTGCCCGGTCATATCTGCCTCTTCGTGACCCCATGGCCTGCAGCATGACAGGCCTCCCTGTCCCTCACCATCTCCTGGAGTTTGCCCACGTTCATATCCATTGTTCGGTTATACCATCTAGCCATCTCATCCTCTGACACCCTCTTCTCCATTTTCCCTCAGTCTTTCCCAGCATTACTGTCTTTTCCAATGAATTGGCTGTTTAAATCAGGTGGCCAAAGTATTGGAGCTTCAGTTTCAGTCCCCCACCCCCTAGTTCATGGGAAAATTGTCTCCCATGAAACCAGCCCCTGGTGCCAGAAAGTTTGGGTACCACTGATATACAAGATATATAACTTTAAAACTTGCTTTTCATTTTTAATATTTTGCATGTCTTTCTAAACCTGAATTCTAAACTCTTCTTTTTAATGGTGACATAATATTCCACCAAATTAAAATAACACAATATTTTCAAAGATTCCTCTATACTTGAATATTTAGGCAATTTCTAAGTTTTATCTATTGTGGAAATTCTTTATGTATACACCTTTTCTCCCTGCCCTTCGCCATTTAGGATTACTTCCCTAGATAGAAACTCAGAATTAGAATTACTAGATCAAAGACCTTGAGTAACAGGCAAATTTGGCCTTGGAGTACAGAATGAAGAGACAAAGGCTAAGAGTTTTGCCAAGAGAACACACTGGTCATAGTAAGCACCCTCTTCCAACAACACAAGAGAAGACTCTACACATGGACATCACCAGATGGTCAATACTGAAANACGTGTAATGTGAAAATTTCCCAAATGTAGAAGAGATGTTCCAAAGGTAGTGAACAGCCAAATCCATCACACAGTAATTGCTGCCAATGTATTGATGTATTAGCATATGGACTTTCTGGTGTGCATATGTTTTAGTTTTGTTTAATACTTCAAATAAAAGCTATATCTGTGATTACTGAATATGTATTATATAATATTTGATATTAACACTCTTTGAATTATCTATTTTGAATTTAATTAAAAATAATCTTTAAAATAGACAATATTGTTACTACTGTCTCATTTTATAAATAAGGAAACTGAGACTTGAAGAGGTTAAATTGTTCATGGAGATACCGTTAATGAAGATAGGATTTTATGCTGAGTCTTACCTACTACAGTATACCTGTACAGGGGTTCCCAGTCTCCAGGATCTAATGTCTGATAATCTGAGGTGGCGCTGACGTAATAATACTGGAAACAAAGTGCACAATAAATGTAAAGCACTTAAGTCATCCCAGACCATCCCTCACCCCCTGTTGCTCTTCAGTTGCCCGGTCATATCTGCCTCTTCGTGACCCCATGGCCTGCAGCATGACAGGCCTCCCTGTCCCTCACCATCTCCTGGAGTTTGCCCACGTTCATATCCATTGTTCGGTTATACCATCTAGCCATCTCATCCTCTGACACCCTCTTCTCCATTTTCCCTCAGTCTTTCCCAGCATTACTGTCTTTTCCAATGAATTGGCTGTTTAAATCAGGTGGCCAAAGTATTGGAGCTTCAGTTTCAGTCCCCCACCCCCTAGTTCATGGGAAAATTGTCTCCCATGAAACCAGCCCCTGGTGCCAGAAAGTTTGGGTACCACTGATATACAAGATATATAACTTTAAAACTTGCTTTTCATTTTTAATATTTTGCATGTCTTTCTAAACCTGAATTCTAAACTCTTCTTTTTAATGGTGACATAATATTCCACCAAATTAAAATAACACAATATTTTCAAAGATTCCTCTATACTTGAATATTTAGGCAATTTCTAAGTTTTATCTATTGTGGAAATTCTTTATGTATACACCTTTTCTCCCTGCCCTTCGCCATTTAGGATTACTTCCCTAGATAGAAACTCAGAATTAGAATTACTAGATCAAAGACCTTGAGTAACAGGCAAATTTGGCCTTGGAGTACAGAATGAAGAGACAAAGGCTAAGAGTTTTGCCAAGAGAACACACTGGTCATAGTAAGCACCCTCTTCCAACAACACAAGAGAAGACTCTACACATGGACATCACCAGATGGTCAATACTGAAATCAGATTGACGGTATTCTTTCCAGCCGAAGATGGAGAAGCTCAATACAGTCAACAAAAACAAGACCAGAAGTTGACTGTGGCTCAGATTATGAACTCCTTATTGCCAAATTCATACCTAAATTGAAGAAAGTAGGGAAAACCACTAGACCATTCAGGTATGGCCTAAATCAAATCCCTTACAATTATACAGTGGAAGTGAGAAACAGATTCAAGAGACTAGATCTGGTAGACACAGTGCCTGAAGAACTCTGGATGGAGGTTTGTGACATTGTACAGGAGACAGGGATCAAGAACATCACCAAGAAAAAGAAATGCAAAAAAGCAAAATGTCTGTCTGAGGAGGACTTACAAAGAGCTGTGAAAAGAAGAGAAGCAAAAAGCAAAGGAGAAAAGGAAAGATATACCCATTTGAGTGCAGAGTTCCGAAGAATAGCAAGGTGAGATAAGAAAGCCTTCCTCAGTGATCAGTGCAAAGAAATAGAGGAAAACAAGAGAATGGGAAAGACTAGAGATCTCTTCAAGACAATTAGAGATACCAAGGGAATATTTCAGGCAAAGATGGGCTCGATAAAGGACAGAAATAATATGGACCTAACAGAAGCAGAAGATATTAAGAAGAGGTGGCAAGAATACACAGAGGAACTGTACAAAAAAGATCTTCATGACCCAGATAATCATGATGGTGTGATCACTCACCTAGAGCCAAACATTCTGGAATGTGAAGTCAAGTGCGCCTTAGGAAGCATCACTACAAACAAAGCTAGTGAAATGATGGAATTCCAGTTGAGCTCTTTCAAATCCAAAAAGATGGTGCTATGAAAGTGCTGCACTCAATATGCCAGCAAATTTGGAAAGTTCAGCAGTGGTCACAGGACCGGAAAAGCTCAGTTTTCATTCTAATCTCAAAGAAAGGCAGTACCAAAGAATGCTCAAACTACCACACAACTGCACACATCTCACACACTAGTAATGCTAAAAATTCTCCAAGCCAGGCTTCAATAGTACGTCNTAGTGAAATGATGGAATTCCAGTTGAGCTCTTTCAAATCCAAAAAGATGGTGCTATGAAAGTGCTGCACTCAATATGCCAGCAAATTTGGAAAGTTCAGCAGTGGTCACAGGACCGGAAAAGCTCAGTTTTCATTCTAATCTCAAAGAAAGGCAGTACCAAAGAATGCTCAAACTACCACACAACTGCACACATCTCACACACTAGTAATGCTAAAAATTCTCCAAGCCAGGCTTCAATAGTACGTCAACCATGAACTTCCTGATGTTCAAGCTGGATTTAGAAAAGGCAGAGGAACCAGAGATCAAATTGCCAACCAACATCCGCTGGATCATCAAAAAAGTGAGTGAGTTCCAGAAAAACATCTATTTCTGCTTTTTTGACTATGCCAAAGTCTTTGACTGTGTGGATCACAGGAAACTGTGGAAAATTCTTCAAAGGATGGGAATACCAGACTACCTGACCTGCCTCTTGAGAAATCTGTATGCAGGTCAGGAAGCAACACTTAGAACTGGACATGGAACAACAGACTGGTTCCAAATTGGGAAAGAAGTATGTCAAGGCTATATATTGTCACCCCGTTTATTTAACTTCTATGCAGAGTACATCATGAGAAATGCTGGGCTGGATGAAGCACAAGGTGGAATCAAGATTGCCGGGAGAAATATCAATAACCTCAGTTATGCAGATGACACCACTATGGCAGCAGAAAGTGAAGAACTAAAGAGCCTCTTGATGAAAGTGAAAGAGGAGAGTGAAAAATTTGGCTTAAAACTCAACATTCAGAAAACTAAGTCATGGCATTTAGTCCCATCACTTCATGGGAAATAGATGGCAAAACAATGGAAACAGTGACAGACTGTTTTGGGGGGCTCCAAAATTACTGCAGATGGTGACTGCAGCCATGAAATTAAAATACATTTGCTACTTGGAAGAAAAGTTATGACTAATTCTAGACAGAATATTGAAAAGCAGAGACATTACTTTGCCAACAAAGGTCCATCTAGTCAAAGCTATGGTTTTTCCAGTGGTCATGTATGGATGTGAGAATTGGACTGTGAAGAAAGCTGAGTGCCAAAGAATTGATGCCTTTGAACTGTGGTGTTGGAGAAGACTCTTGAGAGTCCCTTGGACTGCAAGGAGATCCAACCAGTCCATTCTGAAGGAAATCAGTCCTGAATATTCATTGGAAGGACTGATGCTAAAGCTGAAACTCCAGTACTTTGGCCACCTATTGTGAAGAACTGACTCACTTGAAAAGACCCTGATCCTGGGAAAGATTGAAGGTGGGAGGAGAAGGGGACAACAGAGGATGAGATGGTTGGACGGCATCACTGACTCAATGGATATAAGTTTGAGTAAATTCTGGGAGTTGGTGATGGACAGGGAGGCCTGGCATGCTGCAGTCCATGGAGTCACAAGAGTCAGACACAACTGAACGACTGAACTGAACTGAGATCAAAGACTATGAAAACTTTTTCTGAGAAGCCAGAGCCCCACTTTTATTTATTTTAATGATGAAGAAATAAGCCCATTAGTTCATCTATTTGATATTCAAGACATTTCTTGCATGCCTCTTCTGAACTGGGTATGGTACCTGTGATAGGATGATGAATATTTGACTAGCAGTTATCTAAATGGTGCTATGGACTAGTGGATATCAGTAGAGTGTGCCTGAAATGAGCATCTTGTATGAATTTTATATAGTGAGAATTCTTTCAAGATTTTCTGCAACAGGATAGGAATACTTTTGGAGCTTTTATAGGTTTTAGAAAAGTGGCATTCAAAACAGTTTCAAAATGGCACCATAGATGAGCATTTTCTCTTCATTGCCAATTTGTTAGATGAAATATTGTCTATCATTGTTTTAATGGTTATTTCCTTGAGTACTAATGAAGTTGAACATTTTTCCATATGTTCATTAATGAGCTCTTTCTTCATTTTGATTTTGGTATTTAGTATTTATATAAAATAGATTTTGATGTATTGTATTTGCTGCAAATAATTTCACATCTGCTTTGCTTTTTAATTTTTACTTTTTGTGCTTTTTACCTAGGGAAGTTTTGTCACGAAGTCCAATCAATCTGTCTTATTCTTTCTAATTTCTTTTAGCACTTATATCCTTCAGAAGTAGACTTGCCCTCTCCAAAGAGACCTATAAATCATCAGTTCCATTTTCACTTTTTATGTTGCATTTCTTTTGTATTTAGTTCCATAATATGTTTGCAACTTATATTTATATCTAATGGGACATATTAGATTTTTGTTTCAAAAGATAGGCAATTATCTCAACATTACTTATTAAACAATTTCTTTTTCATTAATTAGTGGTGTCTATTTTATTAGATTTCTTTTCTATACGCATTCATAAAGTCCTATGCCCATTTGTATCAATTTCTATCAAACTGAAAATAGCTAGTTTTCCTCCCTTCAAATTTTCTGAGGGCAGGAATTGTGTTTTCCCTTCAATAACTAGCACAGTGCTTGGCATATGACAGGCATTAAATAAATGTTGAATAAATGCATAAAATAGGATGTCTCTGGGATATCTTATATGTCAATTTCTAAGCCAGTTCTGTACTTTGTTAAATGTTGTATCACAACAGTGTGTTTTATCATTAGCTAGAACAAAATATCTCATTAATATTTTATATTCAAAATTTTCTTTATGACCCATGACTCTTTCTTCAAGTAAACTAGAAAGTTTTGACAGACTCTAAAATTACCCCTACTAGAATTTTGATTTGAGTTACACTAAAAATATAAATTAATTTCAAGAGTAGTGATATTTTTGTTGTAAGTACTTTTCCACTCGTGCGTGTGTTATAGTTCTTATTTCCTTGATGGCTTTTAATAATTTTTTTTACAGAGTTATTCATAAGTACTTTGCTGGTTTTGTTGCTACTGCTGTAGTGAGTCAGGATGGTTGATGCCACTGGGAGTTGCATTTATTTATTTTAAAAAAATTTGCTTTCTGTTTATTGCTGTTATATTGAAGTGATTGTTGCAAATTTATCTTATTTCCTGAGACTTTTCTTGAGTCATTTTCTAAATTTTTGTAGAAAATTGTTTGTAGTTTTTTAGTTGATGTGATGATTGTCAGCACTTGAGAATAATCTCATTTTTAGCTATTATAAATCCTATTTTGTTTTTACAGTAAGGGGTGGAAATTAAAGACCAAATGTAAGATTTTAAAAGTCTGCTTTTAGTTCCATAGCCAGTGGGAATTTTCTGTATGATGCACAGACCTCAGATCCAATGCTCTGTGGCAACCCAGAGGGGTGGGAGGTGGGAGGTGGCAGGAAGGTTTAAGAGGGAGGCACAGCACAGCATTGTAAATTATCCTTTAATTAAAATTTAATTTTTTAAAAGTCTACTTTTGAGATAGGGTTAAATTTTCACATCTATTTCAGAGACAGATAGATTCTAGTAATTCTACTATGTGTGTATATATATGTATGTATGTTATATATAATATCTGTGAAACAGGTTCTAACTGCTGGATCTTTTAGGGGACAAATAGTTGAGCTTTTTCAGAAGCAGAGAGGATCTCCGTACTATACAACATTCTGACATATATGTCATCTCTTCCGAGTCCTTTCTAAACCCCACCCCAGTTAGCTCTTGCCTTTGGCATAGTATCGCGAAACCTCTCACTGATGGGACTCCTGACCTGGAATCACTAGGCTGTCTGAGATCAACAACAAGGCATCTCAAGCCCAGCATGCTTTCATGGGGCAATGTGGAAAAGGCAGCTATCCAGCTCTGACTTTGGCTCTATCCCCATCACACCAGAACTCCTGAGTAGAGGGAAAGTGTGAGTCACGAGAGCCTGCCCTATTTAGGGCCACAGGGGATGAATATAGGAACCCAGGAAGCACAAGGTAGAGCCCAATAGAGGCTACACCATTTTAAAAATATTGCCTAATTTATTGCTGTCAATAATATTCAATTTAGTTGAATATTTAGTTGAAGTTGTCTAAGATAGAATTATCTATTTTATAAAGAAAACTTTATGTCCTAATTCAGGCCAGTATTCTACTTGATCATTTATTGTGAAGGCAATGAGAAGTGTTAGATAGGGCTTTTGTTTGCATTCACTGTGTGGGATATTTATTTAAGACAACCCAATACCTTGGTGGGTTTGGGTAAATTAGTTGTTGTTTCGTGATGGGAGCTGAGAAGTATTAAATGACAAGATAAAGGGGACAAAACAAGTATGAAAGACTCAGGCTCACAATAACATCATTGATACTTCTGCATCATAAACGTTTATTCTTTGCACTTTCACAGTTATCCAGTTTACTTTCCATGTATTTCATCATCACTATGTGAGGGATTGCCCTTCCCCTGCATTCTTTACTTGTACTTTTGGAAGTTATTTTAAGGACTGTTCGGACACTCTGAGACTATACTGGCCTCTGAACATCCACACTGCAAGGTAGACTCCTTACTTTTGTGATTGTCGTGACACATAAGAATATCAAGAGATGTGCAGTCTGAGTGATAAGAGCAAGACACAGGAATCCATATGTGTACAACAGTGTCCAATGCTTAGTTTAGGGTGCATTTAAAAAGATAAGGTAATGAAGTATGGGTTTTTTTCCAGTGTTAGAGTAAGTCGAATGAATAAAGCTACTTCTCACACCTAATGAAAATGATTAATTAGACCAAAGTGTTTTTTGCAGCGTCTACCTGAGAAAAGCTTAATATAGTGAACTCATGACTTTTGTACATAACTGGCATATTATTTTAATCCATTGTGTTTCAAAATCAGTAGATGATTTACAATTTCTTTAATAGCAACTGATTAGTTTCATGCTTTCTCCTGTTGTGAAACTATTTTTTCTAACACTTCAAGGCAATTCTGGATCCCTTAGACTCAAAATATTATAAATCTTAAGAAAAATCGTGATAAGGTATTTTGTTTTCCCCAAATTAAATAAAACCTGGTGTTTGATTTAAAGCTAACTCTGTAGTTTTCATCCCTCTGTATTAAAAACCATATAGAAGAAATATATGAGGCTGTGAGTGAGAAAATCTTAACATCACACCTGCATTGTTGACATGACTGGGAGAAAGCTTGTTTTGAATAAAATACAGCAGAAAGTACAACTTTTTGAGTTATAAAAGTTATTGCTCATTTGTTGACAGACAAAATGAAATTTGGTAATTGATGGTATATTTACAATTTGAAAATTATCATCCTTGATAACAAAATAAGAAAAAGAACCAGGTGGCATTTTTTGATACATGTATTGAACAGCACATAATAAATATTTTGATAAACCACATATCATAGTGGTGGTAAAATGCCTAAACCAGATCATTGGGTTCAAATTTAAATCCTGACACTTAAACTAGCTGTGGAATTCTGGGTTATCTCAGAATTCATCGTCCAGTTCCTTTCTTTGCCAATTCCTTCCCTGGTGGCTCAGTCAGTAAAGAATCCGGCTGCAGTACAAGAATCCCAGGTTCAATCCCCAGGAAGAACCCCTGGAGAAGGATGGCTAGCCACTCCCGTATTCTTTCCTGGAGAATTCCATGGGCAGAGGAGCCTGGTGGGCTATATAGTCCACGGGATCGCAAAGAGTCAGACATGACTGAATGACTTTCACTTCACTTCACTGTCTATATTATATGGGTAATAGTATCTCACAGGGTGGTTTGTTGGGATCCCAAAGGGATCCTTAGTCTCAATTATTTGTTAGAAGGATTCCCAAGATTCAGAAAAGCTGTTATACTCACAGCCATAGATTGGTACGGGCATATGTACAGTACTGCTGCTATGTATGCGATAGATAACTAATGAGCGCCTACTGTATGGCACAAGGAATGCTAGTCAAAGCTCTGTGGTCACCTTAATGGGAAAGAAATCCAGAAATGACGGGAAATGTGTGTATGTGTAGCCGATTCACTTTGACCATTTTTGTTTAGTTCTTCTGTGTATCCTTGCTACATCTTTATCTCTTTTTCTGATAGAGAAGAGATTGTTACTGTTTCTGTCCTTTATCATGCCCATCCTTGCACGAAATGTTCCCTTGATATCTCCAGTTTTATTGAATAGGTTTCTAGTCTTTCCCATCTTGTTTCACTTCTCTGTTTCTTTGCATTGTTCATTTGAAAAGGTCTCCTTATCTCTCCTTGCTATTCTCTGTAACTCTACATTCAACTGGGTGTATCTTTCCCTTTCTCCCGTGCTTTTTGCTTCTCTTCTTTCCTCAACTGTATGTAAAGCCTCCTCAGACAACCACTTGGCCTTCTTGCATTTCTTTTTCTTTGGAATGGTTTCTCTGCCTCCTGTACAGTGTTACCAACCTCTATCTATAGTTCTTCAGGCCCTCTGTCTACCATATCTAGTTCCTGGAATCTATTCATCACCTCCACTGTCTAATTATAAGGGATTTGATTTACATCATACCTGAATAGCCTAGTGGTTTTCCCTACTTTCTTCAATTTAAGCCTGAATTTTGCAATAAGGAGCCGATGATCTGAGCTGCAAGAAGTTCCAGGTCTTGTTTTTACTGACTGTAGAGAGCTTCTTCATCTTTGGCTGTAAAGAACATAATCTGATATTGGTATTGACCATCTGGTAATCTCCTTGTTGAAGGAGGTGTTCACTGTGACCAGCATGTTCTCTTGACAAAACTCTGTTAGCCTTTGCCCTTCTTCATTTTGTATTCCAAGGCCAAACTTGCCTTGTTATTCTGAGTATCTGTTGACGTCCTGCTTCTGCATTCCAGTCCCCTATGATGAAAATGACATCCCTTTTTGGTGTTAGTTCTAGGAGGTGTTGTATGTCTTAAGGGCAGCTGCGTGTGTGCGTACTCAGTTGTGTCTGACTCTTTGCGATCCCCTGGTCTGTAGCCCACCAGGTTTCTCTGTCCATGCGATTCTCCAGGCAAGAATACTGGAGTGGGTCACCACGTCCTACTCCAGAGGATCTCCCTGACGCAGGGATTGAACCCATGTCTCCTTTGCCTCCTGCACTGGTAAGCAGATTCTTTACCACTGAGTCACCTGGGAAGCCCCTAAGGGCACATGGGGATGCCCTTAATTCTCTCAGCCACCATGTGTGACCACATGTGTGAAGTGGTCACATGTAGTCAGCCAGGGAAGCTCAGCTGACCTCTGGTGTCTAGAGTTTTATTAGAAGTCAGTCACAGAAGCTTGCAGCACCAGATAACTGACCTCACTATTCAGATTTCAGCCACCCCTCTTCAAGCAAAAACACGTGTTCACCATAAATGTATCTGGCCCTAGATACAGAATACCTAGAGCAGCAGAAACACGTATGGAGCCTTTCTTATCAGTCAGCCTATTCCAAGAGCTCAGAGGTCATCTTCCAGGAGCTGGACTAAGGCTAGTTCTGAAGAAGGACCTTTCTTTAGAAAGGGTAGCATTTCAGTAACTCAAGCCTGCTGAGTTAACCCTTGCCTGCCCAGTAGTTATGAGGAATAAATGAGTTGATCCAAAAACTTAGAATAGTGCTTGGTGCATGTAAGCAAATAAATGAGTCAACTAGAGTTCTTTCCTGTAGACCTCTGTGAGCTGAAAGAAGCAGATCAAGTTGAATACAAATAAGAAATAGCTGTATTCCATGAATCTTGTGATCATAAGTCCTCAAGTTTGGAATAACGGACATTACAAGCAAATTAAATATTTTACCTAGGAAAGAGGCATTCCTATAGATGAAGCTATTTGCAAAGCAGAAATAGAGACACAGATGTAGAGAAAAAATGTATAGACACCAAAAGGGGAAGGAAGGCCTGGGATGAATTGAGAGATTGGGACTGACATATATGCATTATTGATACTATGTATAAAACAGATAATGAATGGGAACCTACTGTATAGCACAGGAGATATACTCAGTGCTCTGTGGTGATCAAAGTGGGAAGGAAATCCAACAAAGGTGGGGATATGTATATATGTATAGCTGATTCACTTTGCTGTATAGCAGACATTAACATAACATTGTAAAGCAACTATACTCCAGTAATTGTTTTTTTTAAAGAGAAGTTCCTGGTGAAACACCAAATCCTAACATTTGTCTTTTTGTTCTTTGCAGAGCTCTGAAATCAGCAAGGCAGTAATAAAGAATAGAAGTTTTTGAAGAATACAAGAAAGCAGGTACAAGAGTGGTTCTCAATAATCAACCCATAATATTGACTTAGATTGATGATTTATTCAAACCTACAGCCCCCATTATAAAAATATTTCACAAAAATGCAAGTTTGATGTTTTAGAATGTGTGTGACTGCATATTATAGATAGGTGATTATATCCTAAAGAATAACTTATTTCTATGTATACATTAAATCAATTTTGAGGATTTCAGTTAGGCCAGCCCAAGGGAGACATGGGCTTCCCTTGTGGCTCAGCTGGTAAAGAATCTGCCTGCAGCGCAGGAGACCTGGGTTTGATTCCTGGGTTGGGAAGATCCCCTGGAGAAGGGAAAGGATACTCACTCCAGTATTCTGGCCTGGAGAATTCCATGGACTGTATAGTCCATGGAGTTGCAAAGAGTCGGACATGACTGAGCAACTTTCACTCAGGGAGATATGTGAAGGAATTAATTATTATTATTTATTATTAAATTGACACATATTTATAAAAGGCCTGCTATATGGCAAACACTCATCTGTGAGGTATTTGGTGATTATAAATTTGGACAAACAGGCATAGTCTATTCCTGCCTTCATGGTGCTTGTAGTCCTGTGAACATGACATGGAATAAATAAACAGCTATCAATACATAAATAAAAACTGTGATAAATGTTATGAAGAGAAATTCTGTAGGGAAAATACTGGGAAAGAAGAGAGGAATCTATTACAGGTGGACTAAACAGAGGGTATTTCTGTGGAAGATGGTGTTAAGCTAAGAGCTGAAGTATAAAGAAAAGAGTCCCAGGTAGAAAGAACAGCAGCGAATAAAGAACATAACTGACAAAGATTAAGGAAGGTCACAGAGGTGGAGAGAAGCAGAAGATGAAGCTGTGTTGAAAAATGAGATTTCCCTGATGACCCAGTGGTTATGACTCCATGCTTCCAGCACAGGGGATACAGGTTCAATCCCTGCCCAGGGAACTGAGCTCCCACATCCCCTGTGGCGCAGCCAAAGAGAAGGACAGTGAATGAATATGGCAATCAGCCTAGTCCCATAGGGTCTTAGCGGTTGTGGTGGAAGCGTTTTCAGATCAGCTTTGCTTGGCCACTTTTTGCCCTTGGCATTTCTGTCCTATGTCATTTGGTCTTTCTTCTGGTCCCCTGGGTATATTAATAGAAGCTTTCAAATCTACCACCCAACCCTACCCTCCTACATCTCCAGCCAGTGTACAGCGTAAAAAACTTATGGCTGTGCAATAAGGTTCTCAGTGAGTCCAAATACTTAGTTCCATGATCTGTTCTATATAAAACGGTTTGGAATCAAAAAGGTTTGAAAATTTCTGAATACTATACCACTCTTAGGAGCTTTAAACACACATCAACATAGGTTCTTGGAAGTTCTGTAGTATATACGTATATGAATGTGTTTGTGTATGTGTGTGCCCCTTTAGTGAACTTGCTATTACTTAACCATTATTTCCAGGTTTACATTAGGAACTGTTTTAGAAGTTTCTTCTTAGAAATATGTATTTTAAGGGGTTCCTTATCCTCCAGAGGCTGGCCTGCTTTTAGGTAACTTGACCTGTTTTGTGGATTTGCACAATAAGTTGTGTTTAATAATTTTCTAGAATCTGGATAATTCAAGCCAGGAAAAAACAAACAAACAAACTGTTTGCTTCAGTGGTTTAGCTTTTCAGGCAGAAGATTTTTCTTGACCTGAATTATATGGTTAATTGCTTCAAATCCTGATTATACTTTGTATGTGAAAATAATACCTGAATGTACCAATTAGGAATACTGGAGTAAAAGCTTACTAAGTAATCCATCCTTATGGCAGAAAGCGAAGGGGAACTAAAAAGCCTCTGATGAAAGTAAAAGAGGAGAGTGAAAAAGTTGGCTTAAAGTTCAACATTCAGAAAACTAAGATCATGGCATCTGGTCCCATCACTTCATGGAAAATAGATGGGGAAACAGTGGAAACAATGTCAGACTTTATTTCTGGGGGGCTCTAAAATCACTGCAGATGGTGATTGCAGCCATGAAATTAAAAGACACTCCTTGGAAGGAAAGTTATGACCAACCTAGACAGCATATTAAAAAGCAGAGATATTACTTTGCCAACAAAGGTCTGTCTAGTCAAAGCTATGGTTTTTCCAGTGGTCATGTATGGATGTGAGAGTTGGACTGTGAAGAAAGCTGAGCGCCGAAGAATTGATGCTTTTGAACTGTGGTGCTGGAGAAGACTCTTGAGAGTCCCTTGGACTGCAAGGAAATCCAACCAGTTCATTCTAAAGGAGATCAGTCCTGGGTGTTTTTTGGAAGGACTGATGCTAAAGCTGAAACTCCAATACTTTGGCCATCTCATGCAAAGAGTTGACTCATTGGAAAAGACTCTGATGCTGGGAGGGATCGGGGGCAGGAGGAGAAGGGGACGACAGAGGATGAGATGGCTGGATGGCATCACCGACTTGATGGACGTGAGTCTGAGTGAACTCCGGGAGTTGGTGATGGACAGGGAGGCCTGGTGTGCTGCGATTCATGGGGTCGCAAAGAGTCGGACACGACTGAGCGACTGAACTGAACTGAAGGTTATCCCAGAAGAAAGGTTCTCAGCATGTGTCGGAAAGAACACTGGCTTTCTTAGATCAATTCAATATCTATCAATTCAGTTAACTACTCAGTTAACTATTTCTTTAAAAAAGTCTTGAAAACTTCCCTAGTATTTATAACCTAGAAACAAAAAAGCCTTGTTTCATCCCCAGAAAGATGAGACAGCTGTCCCTTAATTACTACTCTTGTCGTTTGCTTTCTACTAGAGATGTGTTTCAAATTTGAAATCTAATTAGAAATCTTAATTGAATATGGCTTAAAAAAAGAAAAGAAAGTAAAATGATTAACATGAAAACATTCAGGGAGGAAAACAGAGAGGGTAATATTACAGCCAGATTGAATAATCACCTATTTTAGAATGAGTTGGTGCCTGGGGAACCTGCTTTCTGGCATGAAATTGAACTTCACTGTTTCCTTTTTCAGAAGGAATTTTCACAACTAAATGACAATTTTTTAAATTTCTTTAAATTGTTTTCAGGGACTGTATTTTGCTCAGCTTAAAAACAATGGATTTTTAAAGTGTTCAAACTGGAGTTAAATCCCTTCTCCCTAACTCATTCTCTCTCTGACCCTGGAAAAATTTTTAAATTGTTCTCAATCTCAGTTTACCCATTAATAAAATGGGTATTTTAAGAGGTCCTTTAAAAATATCCATTCTACAGTGTGGTTTCTTTAGCATTTGTCTCTTGACTTACACACTGACTAGATAACTTCTAGTTAACTAGATAACTTCTGGAGAACTTCTTTCAGTTCTAGAAAGAAGGGAAAAAAGAGAAAAAGTGAAAAGGAAACAAAACTAAATTTGAGACTGTACATTTAATATCTAGCACAGAATATTGCCAATACCATAGATTCAGAAATTGCTTATTGATTCTGTGCCTTGGAGGCAAAGACTAGAAGGCAGATTCATTAATCCTTTTACCTGAGCTATTTGTTGTTGGTTTTTTTTTTTTTTTTTAATTGTAAGTAGTTTGGATTCTCTTGGAGAGGGCAATGGCACCCCACTCCAGTGTTCTTGCCTGGAAGATCCCATGGATGGAGGAGCCTGGTAGGCTGCAGTCCATGGGGTCGCTGAATTGGACACGACTCAGTGACTTCACTTTCACTTTTCACTTTCATGCATTGGAGAAGGAAATGGCAACCCACTCCAGTGTTCTTGCCTGGAGAATCCCAGGGATGGCGGAGCTTGGTGGGCTGCCATCTCTGGGGTCACACAGAGTCGGATCACGACTGAAGCGACTTAGCAGCAGCAGCAGCAGTTTGGATTCTGCGGTCCAGATTGTAAATCCCACTTAAGGGTATAGTGACATATTGCTTCTGAATTACTCACAGTACTTTGCCCCTGTGTTGCTCATTTCTTATTTGTTTAATAATAGGCATAAGAGTTGCTCAGTTAGTGTTTGTTTACTTAGAGTGAGGCAGTGAACTAACAGGGCAGGAAGTAGGTAACCCTGATTGCCCTATCTTCTGGTTTACAAACACCAAGTCTAACACTGGAAACACAAATGGCTATGCCTCCCTGTGGATGATTTCATTCAGTGATAGTGTACCCACTTCCTGTTGCTGCTCCATGCACTCTGCTCCCATCCGACCAGCTAATTTCCTGTTATTTATGCATATTCTACATTTGCAGCTTTAGGTCTTTGTTCGCACCGCCTCCACTTTCGGTATTTTTCTTCCTTATTTTCTCTCATTTTCCCTCCCTCTCCCCTGCCTCCCTTTCCTTTTATCTGCACCCACCTTTCTGGTGTATAAATCTCTTAGTCTGGCCAAATTGCATCTCCCCCATGAAGCAGTCGCAGGTTGTCTGTTGAGATAATTATCTTACCCACTTTGCTTTCTGTTTTGTTGTGTGTTGTGTTCAGGCACTGTTCCTTGTTGCCCATTCATTAATATGTAAGGTAACGCTGAACACAGCGCCAGTGAGAGCCTAGCCACATTGTATATTAATGGCTCTTTCCTTTTACCCTCCACTCTATTTTTGTTACCATTTACCAAACAGCTCAGCAAGGGACTGGACCTCTGACAGTGTTTGCTGCTTGATTGAACACTGGTTTCTGAGTTACTGGTAGCATGAATTTAGGCCATTGAGCACCAGGCTGCAGTCACATCAGCCATGAGTCCAGCTGCCTTTCTAAATGTATTAGTTGTGACAGCTATGTACCTTGCTGTCAGGAGCCTCGCTCTGCCCCTAGTGGTCAGTTTAGAAAAAAACTGACAGCAATCATGAGACTCAATCCATGAACACACACACACACACATATATATATCTTCATTTGATTTTGTCTTATTTCTTTTATCAGTGTTCTGTAGATTATGTCATAAAGATTCTGTACATATTTTGCTTGATTTTGTTTCTTTTTGTTTTTGGTCCTTTAATAAATGATACTTTTGAAAAGTTTATTTTTCCATTTTCATAGCTATTTTGTAGACAATTGATTTTTGTATATTGACTTTATATTGCACAACTTTGACAAAAATTTTTCTAGCTTTTCCAGTAGATATTTTTGGCTGTTTTCTACCCAGGTAATCATGTTGTCTGCAAACTTGTTTCTTTCCAATTTGTATGTCTTTTGTTTTTTCCTTGCCTTATTGCTTTAGTTATGACTTCTGCTGTGAAATTGAAGAGGAAAGGTGAGAGTGGAAATTCTTACCTTATTCTTGATCTTAGCATCAAAGTACTGAGTCTTTTATTTTCTAGTTATGATGGTAACTGTAACACTTTTGTAGATTTCCATAATCAAAGTTCTTCTCTTTCGTTTTTAAGTTGCTGAGAGTTTTTTGTTTGTTTGTTTATTAACAATTTTCTAAATGAGAGTTTCTTTTTTTTTCTGGATGTTGAATTTTTGTCAATTACTTTTTTTGCATCTTTGAGATGGTCATGTGTATTCGATTTTTTAATGTTGCATTCCTAGATAAACCCCTCTGTATACTGATTCATTCTAGAATGAACTACTTTTATATACTGTTGAATTAGATCTGTTATAGCTAAGCTTTGGTTGATATTTTTTTCTGAGTCAAATTTCATGAGCATGAAATTTTTTCTGTATTTTTCTTTTCTTATAGCATCTTTGATTTTGCACTGGGATAATGCTGGCCTCATAAAAGAAATTGGAAATAATTCTCCATTTTGGGTTTTCTCAAAGAGTTTGTGTAGATTTTTATTATTTGTTCTCCAACTTTTTATTGCCACTCATCAGGAAAGGCATCTAGCCTGGAGTTTTGTTTGTAGCTTTTAAACATGAATCCAAGTATTATAATAGGTACAGGACTATTCAGCTTATACATTTCTTCTTGAGTGAGATTTGGCAGTTTTTGTTCAAGCAATTTGTTCAATTTTATATAATTACACTTTATAGCTAATTTAAAATGTGCTACTTTCTGGTGTATAGCAGAGTGATTCAGTTATACATACACATATATATTCTTTTTCAGATTCTTTTCCATTATGGTTTATTACAATATACTGAGTACAGTTTGCTCTGCTATATAGTAAGACCCTGTTTAATTGCTACATTTATTTTCATATTATTCAGAATATCTCTTTATTATTTAAGTTCTGATTTGTAGCGATGTCTCCTTCTCCATTCCTGATATTGCTAATGTATAGCTTCTCTCTTTTGTCTTGGTCAGTCTGGATAAGTTTATCAATTTTATTTATCTTTGGGATTTATTGAATTTTTTAAATTGTTTTAATTTTCGATCATACTGATTTCTGCTTTAATTTGTATTATTCCCTCCCTTATGGGAGAATATAGTCTTTCTAGTTTTACTAGAAAACTAATTTTACTAGAATGTGCTCTTTCTAGTTTCCTAAGGTAACTTGGATCATAGATTTGAAACTTTTCTAATATTAATATAATACATTTTTATAAGTACTTCTATCATGGTACATTCCACAAATTTCACTATTATTCTTTACTGTCATAATTCAAATTATTTTCTAATTACTTTTGTGATGTCCTCTTTGGCCCAGTGGTTATATAAAGAGTCTGTTACCTATTTCCCTATATTTGCATTTTTAAGATATTTTTCTGTTACTGAATTCTAGTTTAATTACATTATGTTCTGAAAATATACATATATGATTTAAATTCTTTTAAACTTGCCACAGTTTTTTGGCTCATATCAAAAGACAAGAACTTCCTTCAGATCTGAACTGAAAGAAAATGGGGGAAAATGAAAAGTCACCGCATGTGGTTTCTCTCTTTACACTTTAGTTCCCTCTCACAACTTTCCTGCTTTTGTTTATTTTTCAAGATGCTCAAGTAGCTTGCTTTTTGTATCTACCTGTAATCAGTGAGGGATATAATATTCAGTTTCTTTGGTCCATTTCTGCTAGAAATTCAATACCTAAAATTTTACATATATTTATTTAATCCTCTCCACAATTCATTAAACAGGTATTACCATTTTCCCAACTTATGATGAGGAAACTAAGGAATGATTTGATTTAGTAAATTGCCCTAGAAAGGAGCAGAGCCTTGGCAGTCTGGGTCCAGAATAGCTCTCTTCACCGCTTTGCTACGTCACTCCTGCTAAATTACTATAACAATAAATGCCATTCCTTCCCAGGTAGCTCAGCAGCAAAGAATCCTGCTGCCAATGCAGGAGACACAGGAGACATGGGTTCAGTCCCTGGGTGGAGAAGATCCCCTGGAGAAGGACATGGCAACCCATTCCAGTATTCTTGCCTGGAGAATCCCATGGACAGAGGAGCCTGGCGGGCTACAGCCCATAGCATTACAAAGAATCAGACATACTGAGGTGATTCAGCACGCATACATATTCTAGCTGATCCTAGATTAGCTCATATTTTAAAGGGAATTCACTCAATTAATCCATGATTTCTTTAGTTGCATAAGAGGCACCAGAGAAACTAAATGAATTTGCAGGTGGAACAATGGCTTGGAACTTCACTACTCAGTCTTGTTCTTTTTGTTGATATTCTTCCCATTTCAGATTTAACAACTATTGTTTGCTTTTATTGTAGTGCAGTTTTATTGAGTAAATATTTTAAGGTAGAATGTGTGATTGTGTGCACATTTGAGTATAGAGAAACTGCTTTCAGTGAGAGAATTCAGACTTATCATCTGTATGCAGTAAGCAGTATGATGGAGAAATCTTAGTTAGGTCACACTATATTCTTTGTAGATAACCTCAGGCACTCTATGAACATCTCTGGAGAGTTAGTTAGAGCGAAATTGTAATGATCACAAATATGCATTTATTCTTGCCTGTCATAATAAAAAGCAGAAGATAAAATTTTAATTAAATTTATTATCTTACTTTGAAATTTCAGATTTCAAAAGAAAATGAGAAATTAATCATCAGAAACCATAGCTAATTCAGTCAATACTAATTTGAATCTGAAATGTAGTCTCAAAAGGAATTCAGTTGGTTCTGTGAATGAATAACTTCTGATGTCTGTATTAGAAATGGCCTGAGGATATAGCCAAAGCTTCAGTTTTAGTTTTTCTCAAACACATAGTATTTAACTGGCCTTGGGTGGATGTGTGGGACATTAAGGACTTTGCAGTATTTGACGTTGCTGAGATAGCACTTCCTCAAAGCCCTCTTTAGTACGTGTGAAGGAAGAAGCAACCTCCATCCAAATTAAACTTCTCTCTGCACACCTCTGCTTCTTGAGATAGGCTTGAGATGGACTGCTAGGAGCCATTACATTTGGAACATGCAGCTGCCGAATAATAGTATCAGGAGAAAAGCTCTGTCATCTTAAGTATAGACAGTAGACTCCTGTCCTTTAGATAATTTTCAGATGACAGAGAAAGCCATTTAAAAGTACCCAAGCACCTCGTAAATTTCTATAAAACTCTTTTGTACCATTTTTTTTTAAAACCTCTGCTGTATGATAGCAATTAAAAAAAACAAACAATGTATTTAGGGCTGGTGACCAGTTTTACAGGCTTTTGTTAAGTAAGCAAAATGTCATGTGTCACATGAAGTATTTATAGAGAAAAATTTCCTTGAAATTTCAACCTTTTCTGGAACATTCGATGAAAATTCCTATCCTTTGGATGTTGTGTGAGTAGCAACCAAAAGTGTCATACTGTGAAGAAAAGAGAAAAGTCAAAAAGAGAAGAGCAAATATTGTATATTAACCCACATCTGTGGAATCTAGAAAAATGATATGCTGCTGCTGCCGCCGCTAAGGCGCTTCAGTCGTGTCCGACTCTGTGTGACCCCATAGACAGCAGCCCACCAGGCTCCGCCGTCCCTGGGATTCTCCAGGCAAGAACACTGGAGTGGGGTGCCATTGCCTTCTCCGAGAAAAATGGTATAGATGATCCTATTTGCAAAGCAGAAATAGAGAACAAATGTATGGATGCCAAGGAGGGAGTGGGGTGAATTAGGAGATTGGGTTGACCCATAAACACTATTGATACCAATGTGTAAGATAGATCACTAATGAGAACATATTGTGTAGCAGAAGGAACTCTGCTGAGTGCACCGTGGTGACCTGAATGGGAAGAAAATCCACACGGGAGGGGATTTATGTATACGTATGCCTGATTCATTTTGGTACACAATAGCAACAGACATAGCATTGTAAAGTAACTATGCTCCAATAAAAAAAGAGAAGGTCAAAAGCCCACCTTAGAACAAAAGAACTTCTAACCAACCCCAGAGTGGCTGCTAAGCCTGTGGAGCTTTTCTGTCCCACCTCTGGGTCTCAATGTTTTCATCTCTTAAATGGAATGAACCTCAATTCTGTACTGTGTTAGAACATTTTATCTCAGTGTTTGAAAGAGTGGTTATAGTAGACATATGTAACCAACCTCTTGGGAAGAGTTGACTGAGATTAAATCAAGCATATTTTCACATATTTACTTCGTAATTCTTCAGATTGCTTTCCTTTTTGTGACGACACAGAACACAGTTTAACAAGTCAGGTGGCAGACTCGCTATATTCCCAAAGCTGCTCCAGGTGCTTCCTGTTAGGATCTTTGATTTAGAAACTTAAGTTCTGGGCTTCCCTGGTAGTGCAGACAGTAAAGAATCTGCCTGCAGTGCAGGAGACCCGGGTCCGTTCCCTGGGTCAGGAAGATCCCCTGGAGAAGGGGATGGCACCAGCTACAGTATTCTTGTCTGGAGAATCCATGGACAGAGGAGCCCGATGGGCTACAGTCCCTGGATTGCAAAGAGTTAGACATGACTGAGCGACTCAGATGTTAAAGTCTGGTACAAATCTGTTGTGGTGCTAAAGTGTTCTGAGTTCTCAGGGTTAAGGATGCCTTATCACTGGCATTGACAGAGCCTCCCTTTCTTACTATATATACAGTGGAGATACATGTCATTCTTATCCTAAACTGAAACAAATGAGCAGCAGGCAGACTGACCTCTGACAGTGAGCCAAAGGCATAAATCTTTGACTGTGCTTGTTCTAGGGAGTTCTCTGTGTTGCTTCTTTGTGTTCTGTCCCTCTGAACATCAAGAATTTGCTAGTTTCAGTGACCATCTAATACTCATTGTGATTTAGAACTATTTCTTACCTTATATTTGCCTTAAAGTGGTGGGTCTCAAGCTTGAATATGCATAAGGATCATCTGTGCTATGGTGTGAATTCAAATTTAATAGATCTGGGGTCTGGCTCAAGGTTCTGCGTTTCTCACAAGCTTCCAGGTGATGCAGACACCGCAGATCCAGGAACCACATTTTCAGTGGAAAAGCCTTCAAATAATGTTGTTTTTGGTTATGTTCTATCCCTGTGTCTTCTATTTCATGTCTGTGATGCTTCCTCATGTTAAAGGAAGCATAACTTAGTGTTAAACTAAGTCAATACTGAGCCCCCAAAGCTGGACTTCTGATCAAAGTGGAGCCTTGATAGCTCACATCTTTAATCCTCTCATGACCAAGCATTACCTCACCAAATTTAATATTAGTGGTAAAACCATACTGATGGCCTGAGGAATTCAATTGTCCTCTGACACAATTTGGTTAATTGGTTTTCCTGGGCAGAATCATTGCCCCTGAATGTGCATCCGTTGCTCTGATGAGAGTTATCTTATGTCTGTGGAGGACACTCATGAGAAGACAGAGAGGATTTTGACCTTAAATATGTGCTTGATTTTGCTTTTCAGGTAAAATATTTGCCAACTTATGCCATCTTTTTTCCAAAGAAAAACTTTTCCCTGATCATATTTTTAATTCTGCAATTAGTTTTGAAAGATGAAACATAAGAATAAACCCTTGTTACTGAGAATATGACGTAAATCAAATTCCTTATGATTATACAGTGGAAGTGAGAAATAGACTTAAGGGACTAGATCTGATAGAGTACCTGATGAATTATGGACGGAGGTTCATGACATTGTACAGGAGACAGGGATCAAGACCATCCCCATGGAAAAGAAATGCAAAAAGGCAAAACGGCTGTCGGCTGTCGGGGAGGCCTTACAAATAGCTGTGAGAAGAAGAGACATGAAAAGCAAAGGAGAAAAGGAAAGATATAAGCATATGAATGCAGAGTTCCAAAGAATAGCAAGGAGAGATAAGAAAGCCTTCCTCAGCAATCAATGCAAAGAAATAGAGGAAAACAACAGAATGGGAAAGACTAGAGATCTCTTCAAGAAAATTAGAGATACCAAGGGAACATTTCATGCAAAGATAGGCTCAATAAAGGACAGAAATAGTATGGACCTAATAGAAGCAGAAGATACTAAGAAGAGGTGGCAAGAATACACAGGAGAATTGTACAAAAAAGATATTCACGACCCAGACAATCATGGTGATGTGATCACTCAACTAGAGCCAGACATCCTGGAAGGTGAAGTTAAGTGAGCCTTAAAAAGCATCACTACGAACAAAGCTAGTGGAGGTGATGGAATTCTAGTTNAGACCACCTGACCTGCCTCTTGAGAAACCTATATGCAGATCAGGAGGCAACAGTTAGAACTGGACATGGAACAACAGACTGGTTCCAAATAGGAAAAGAAGTACGTCAAGGCTGTATATTGTCACCCTGTTTAACTTATATGCAGAGTACATCATGAGAAACGGTAGGCTGGAAGAAGCACAAGCTGGAATCAAGATTGTCAGGAGAAATATCAATAACCTCAGATATGCAAATGATACCACCCTATGGCAGAAAGTGAAGAGGAACTAAAAAGCCACTCGATGAAAGTGAAACTGGAGACTGAAAAAGCTGGCTTAAAGCTCAACCTTCAGAAAATTAAGATCATGGCATCCGGTCCCATCACTTCATGGGAAATAGATGAGAAAACAGTGGAAGCAGTGTCAGAGTTTATTTTTGGGGGCTCCAAAATCACTGCAGATGGTGATTGTAACCATGAAATTAAAAGACGCTTACCCCTTGGAAGGAAAGTTATGACCAACCTAGATAGCATATTGAAAAGCAGAGACATTACTTTGCCAACAAAGGTCCGTTTAGTCAAGGCTATGGTTTTTCCAGTGGTCATGTATGGATGTGAGAGTTGGACTGTGAAGAAAGCTGAGCGCCAAAGAATTGATGCTTTTGAACTGTGATGTTGGAGAAGACTCTTGAGAGTCTCTTGGACTGCAAGGAGATCCAACCAGTCCATTCTGATGGAGATCAGTCCCGGGTGTTCTTTGGAAGGGGGATGCTAAATCTGAAACACCAATACTTTGGCCACCTCATGCAAATAATTGACTCACTGGAAAAGACTCTGATGCTGGAAAGGATTGGGGGCAGGAGGAGAAGGGGACAACAGAGGATGAGATGGCTGGATGGCATCACCGACTCGATGGACGTGAGTTTGGGTGAACTCTGGGAGTTGGTGATGGACAGGGAGGCTTGGTGTGCTGCGATTCATGGGGTCACAAAGAGTCAGACATGACTGAGCGACTGAACTGAACTGAACTATGATCCTGGTTGAACAAATGTGAATGGAATTCTCTTGCAGTAATGGTAGCCTTCAAAGCACTTGACATTTCCCATGAGGGGAAAGGAGCTGAGAAAGTAGAGGTAAATTCCATTTGGATCGTATTCCTTCTTTCACTTCTTCTTGTCCCCAGATAGCATTTGGCTGATCCGCAGAAGTTCTGCCCATCCATGTACACATTGCAAAGTGTGGATGTTTAAAAGGTTTTAAAGTGATTTAGCATCCTGAATTATATCTGCTTTATGAATGAAGTCCTGGCTCCAGAAGGTTTTGCAACACTAACATGAAGTGAGCAGTTTAGTAGCTTAGTTACTGAAAGGCTATTTGTTGTTCAATCTCTAAGTCATATCTGACTCTTTTGCCACCCCATGGACTGTAGCCCGCCAGGCTCCTCTATCCATGGGATTTCCCAGGCAAGAATTGAATCCGCGGATGAACATGCGGATTGAACCCACATCTCCTGCTTGGCTGGCAGATTCTTTGCCACTGAGCCACTTGGGAAGCCCATGAAAGGTTATACCATCAACATAATATATGTGTGTTAGTTGCTCAGTTGTGTCCAACTCTTTGCGACCCCATGGACCGTAGCCTGCCAGGCTCCCCTGTCCATCAAATTCTCCAGGCAAGAATACTGAGTGGGTGGCCATTTCCTTCTACAGGACGGAACCCATGTCTCCTGCATTGCAAACACGTTCTTTACCACTAGCACCACCTAGGCTACACTCCATCAACATAACAGAAATTTTCTATTTTAGTGTGTTTTTTGAGATGGTTGGAAAATAATAATTCATTTGACACATCACATCAAAGCACTGTTTGTAAACCTAAATGAAAGTCACAGGTATATAGTGTCATCAAGCCTCCAAATACTCTCCTTCTGGACTTCAGCCTGAACAGGCCAAGAAGCATTTTTAACCAGAGGTTCACTTAGAAACAAAGGACAGCCCATGGTACAATGTCCCACACCCTTGTCATCCTGGGATACATCCTAAGCCACAAGAACCTCTTGTCAAGTATCCTGGCCCACTATTTCATTCCCATTTTGCCATGAGCTTAGTTGCCTATGACTCAATCTTCCTTGGGTCCTCTCACTTTTGAAAATTACATAAGGTCTTTGGAGTCTTTTTTTTTTTTTTTCCTATGAAAAATAGTCCCACCTGTCTTCTACCTCTTGAGAAAATATTTTGTCTTTTTGTCGTAATGGGGACCTGCTTTTCTGCAGTTTTCTGCTACCTTGCTGCCTAGTGTAATTAAGACCGGCCACATATACAGAGCCTGGAGGCAGGGTTACTCTTTCCAGGTGTCGAGAGCCCTCTCAAGCTGTTATGCCTGGCTCTGCCACACCTCCACCCCTGTTATCCTGCTCATTGGCCAAATTCCGGTCTGTGTACACTTTTCTACCAGGCACAAGGTCTTCTCTTGGCCCGTGTATTCTCTTGGGCCATTGCAATGACCATGGGCATAACCCCACCTAGCATCCTTCCTGGCACCAACTCTTTGTCTTATGGACTCTAGTGACCGCAAACACCACCCTGTTTTGTGTACCCATTTATCCCATAAAAGTTCCCTAGACTTATCACTTAGGGCTAAATTCTTTTCTCAGCTTCCAATATGTCACATCTTTCCTCTTAATGACTTCCCAATCCAGCCTAGAAACCTTTCAGCCACGTTAGTATTACATCCCTGGCTTCGCCCTTCTCTCACTGCATCTGTAGGCAGAACCCCAACACTATGTCAACTAAACTGTCCTTCTTTGCCAGGCTGATGAGACCCGCTGGAGAAAGTCACACAGTTAGATGGAGGTCTCCATGAACCTGTGTCTCCAGGCTCAGATAGACCCATACAACTGTCCCACCTACCCGTTCCTCATCCAGTGCTCGGAAAGACCAGCACAAGATTCCATCACTCTTCTCAAAGCTCTGTGTTCCTCCTATTTCCTCTCAACATATTAACATAATTTAGTTAAATTCATGAGTATTTATGACATACCAAAGTCACAAAGAAAAATATAGTAGATGTTTTATACCTGTTACTCGGTTTTGTTTTTAATATGAGTTCTTTTTTTTTTTTTTTCAATTTTCTTGGCTGTGCCACATGCCATGTGGATTCTTAGTTCCTTGACCAGGGATTGAACCTGTGCCCCCTCCATTATAATCATGGTCTTAACCACTGGACCGCCAGGCAAGTCCTTACCCAGTTTAATAAATCAAACTTTCTCAGCAGAGTTGAAGAGCCCTTCGATCCCCCTCCTGATCACCTCTCACACACCCTTCCTCCCAAATATCATAACAATTCTGCTTTTAGTGTTTATTGTGCATTTCTCTATGATTGTGCTTATGTATATGGACCTTTGTGCAATACAGAACTGGAATATTATTTTATATGTTTTAAAATTTTCTATGAATGCCATTGTCTTTCTTTCTCCTTCTCTCTCTGTCTGATGGTCCTCTTCACTCTTTCTCTTTTCTCTGTGCTTTATGAAGTTAATCAGTGTTGATACTTGAAATGAAAATTCATCCCATATAGGATGAATAGACCACATTATATTTTTCTAGTTTCTTACTGACAGGCCTATTTCAAAATTTATTATTAGAAGTTGATTCATTGTAAACATCCTTTCAACTGTCTTCTGGCATGCATTTGTTTAAATTTTTCTCAACTGTATGCTTTGAAGTAGAATTGCTTTTCAACTTTACCAAATTGTTTTCCATTATGATTGGAACATCTTCAGTGCATGAAAGTTTCTGTTGCTCCAAATCCTCATTAATATTTGAGGTTTTGAGACTTCAAAATTTTTACTTATTGATGCTTATGTAATTTTAGTCTGCTTTTCCATGATAACTAGTAAAGTTCAAAATCTCTTACTATGTTTCTTGGCAATTTGTGTTTAATATTTTTAAGTTACTTATTTACATGTTTTGCTAGTTTTTTCTGTTGGGTTTGTTTTTCTAACATTCTTAACCTCTTCTGGAAACTAAATCTTTATTGGTTATCTTAATTGCACACATTATTTCCTTTTTCTACTTATTTTGTTTCCTCCTTTTCTAGTTGTAAGGGAAAACTAAGATCACTGATTTGATATCTTCTTTTTTATAAGCATTTAATACTCTAAATTTCCCTTTGAACATATTTTGATATGTACTGTAGTAATTTCATTCTGCTTCTAATGAGTGTGAGTGTGTATTATATACACACTCTTGTTTTTATTGCAATTCTCTTTAATCTGTTAAGGTTTATGATCTAGGATATAATCTTAGTGAATATTCAATATATACTTTGAAATAAATACTTATATTCTGTTGCTGTTGAATTCATTGTATTATAAATGTCAATTAGGTCAAGTGGTTGGCAATGTTATTACGTCTACTATATCCTCACTGATTTGTGTTTACTTTTTCTGTCCATTACTGAGAGAGAGATGTTGATATCTCCAAGCATATTGTTGTAGATTTGTCTGTTTCTCCTTTTAGTTAAGTTTTTGCTTCATGTATTATGAAGCTTTGCTGTTAGGCACATTTGTGTACTGTCCCTTTTGGTATTCCTTGGTATGAAATCTATTTTAACTATATTAATTTAGTCACTCCAGTTTTCTTTTGATGAATGTTTGCATGGTTTATCTTTTTTGATCCTTTTACTTTAACCTATGTATGTCACTCTATTTAAAATAACTATGAAGCATGTATTTCACATTTCAGTTCAGTTCAGTCGCTCAGTCGTGTCTGACTCTTTGCGACACCATGGACTGCAGCACGCCAAGCCTCCCTGTCCATCACCAACTCCCAGAGCTTATTCAAGCTCATGTTCATTGAGTCGGTGGTGCTCTCCAACCATCTCATCCTCTGTTGTCCTCTTCTCTTCCCACCCTTAATCTTTCCCAGCATCAGGGTCTTTTCAAATGAGTCAGTTCTTCTCATCAGGTGGCCAAAGTATTGGAGTTTCAGCTTCAGCATCAGTCCTTCCAGTGAATATTCAGGACTGATTTCCTTTAGGATGGACTGATTGGATCTCCTTGCAGTCCAAGGGACTCTCAGAAGTCTTCTCCAACACCACAGGTCAAAAGGATCACTTCTTCAGTGCTCAGCTTTCTTTATAGTCCAACTCTCACATCCACACATGACTACTGGAAAATATATAAATTTCATGTTTACATGAAGCATAAATATAACTATGAAGGCCTTCCCGGGTAGCTCAGCTGGTAAAGAATCTGCCTGTAATGCAGGAGACCCAGGTTTGATCCCTGGGTTGGGAAGATCCCCTGGAGGAAGGCATGCAACCAACTCCAGGATACTCGTCTGGAGAATCCCCACAGACAGAGGAGCCTGCTGTGTTACAGTCCGTGGGGTCATAAAGAGTCAGACACAACTGAGCAGCTAAGCATAGCACAGCATGAAGTGTATAGTCAGGACTTACTTTTTTATCCAAGCTGATAGTCTCACTCTTTTAATTGAAGTATCTGTGTCTGTGTGTGTAGATTGCTTGCATTTAATGTAATTATTGATGTGGTTGAATTAAGAGCAAACAGTCTACTTTTATAAATTTTAGTGATATAATTGTATACTGTCATTTTAGGGTGAAAATGAAAGTTAAAGTCACTCAGTCGTGTCCACTTCTTTACAATCCCATGGACTGCAGCCCACCAGGCTCCTCAGTCCATGAGGCTTCTCCCAGCAAGAATACTGGAGTGGGTAACCATCCCCTTCTCCAGGGTATCTTCCCAACCCAGGGATCGAATGCTGGTCTCCTCCATTGCAGGTAGATTCTTTACCATCTGAGTGACCAGAGAAGCCTATCATTTTAGTGTAAAAGCAATAATAACTCCCTGTTCTTTACTCTCATCATCTTGCTACTGATGTTATTTTTACATATGCTAGATTGCTGGGAGAAATATCAATCACCTCAGATATGCAGATGACACCACCCTTATGGCAGAAAGTGAAGAGGAATTAAAAAGCCTCTTGATGAAAGTGAAAGTGGAGAGTGAAAAAGTTGGCTTAAAGCTCAACATTCAGAAAACGAAGATCATGGCATCTGGTCCCATCACTTCATGGGAAATAGACGGGGAAACAGTGGAAACAGTGTCAGACTTTATTTTTTGGGGCTCCAAAATCAC